>CM067221.1:54524918-54599437 GCA_034190945.1 Octodonta nipae | reverse complement strand
GGTGTCGCCTATTTTGGGTGATGGTTTCCCTTGCTTTCGGACTGCTAAACAAGAAGCGTTCCCGGTCTTTTGCTCTGCTAAACTCAAGTCCGCTGAGAGCATCCAATGCTGAATTGTGGCTATAGCGAATGAGAAGGTTGTTTGTATCTCCTCTATGTGCTTGCGCACTATGATCAATGCCACATCATCGGCGAATGCCACTAGCCTGACGCCCTCAGGCAGACCGAGCAGGAGCAGGTCGTTGTACATTACGTTCCATAAGAGGGGGCCAAGAACAGAGCCCTGAGGTACACCTCTGTGATCTTATAGTCGACTTGCCCATTTTCAGTTGGTACAATAAGATGCGGTCCTTGAAATACGCTGAAACCATTCTCCGCAAGTACTGAGGAACTTCCATCCTGGCAAGAGCCTCCAAATGCGGTCCCAGCGGGCCGAGTTAAAGGCGTTCTTGATATCCAGGGTGCTATTAGACAGTACTTTTTTCCACCTCTTCTCCATCTCTTTCCGAGATAGCCTCCTCTGGCGATGTTGGTAACGAGTGTCACGGCATCGATGGTTGATCTCCCCTTTCTGAACCCGAATTGGTTGGTGGAAAGTTTGGGCTCAACGTAGGCTCCAGCCTATCTGCTATTATTCGTTCAAGGAGTTTTTCCCGCAGAGTCCAACATACAGAGGGACGATATGATGACGGTTCGTCTGGAGGTTTCTTTCCCCCTTAGGGAGGAGCACAAGCCTCTGCTTTTTCCACTTAGTCGGGAAAACCCCTGCTTTAGGCAGGTCTCATACATTTGTAGAAAATGTCAGGCCTATTGGCTATGGCGCATTTTAGCGCGATGTTAGGTATGCCATCTGGACGGGAGCCTTGCAGTTTTTGAGCCGCTTGCATGCGCCCATCAGCTCATTCATAGTCACTGATGGTATATCTTCGTCCCTCACCTGACACGAAGGATAAGCGGGTAGCTCAGGCTTCGCAGGAAACAAGTGAGTGACAATGCGGTGCAATGATTCGGGGCAGTTCGTTGATGTCATGGGAGGGGCCTTAATTTTATGCATCACGATTTTATACGGTTTTCCCCATGGATCTTGATTAACTTCGTCACACAACTCCTTCCAGTAGGATCTCTTGCTTGAGAGAATTGCTCTTCGTAGTTGTTGTCTTTTGATCTCAATGCGTGCGTGTGTGTGGGTGGGTGTGTGTGTGTGGGTGTGTTACTGTTTTTTCGGAAATCCAGACGAAGATGAATGAGAAGTCATCGAAATGTAGACAAAATTGTTTTTATCAAAACAAACAAAATAATACACGAGATTTCCGAAAAAACAGTAACACATACTATACTTCGTGAAAAGCATCAAACATAACACCACACACATATATAAATAAAATATATATATATATATATATATATATATTATATATAGATTCATTATATGTAGATAAGTATAATTATGCTATTTAATTCAAAATTTTGGAAATAAATAAAATAAACGAACTCAAACTGTGAGGTGTCAAATGGACGTGAAGAGAAGAAGCTCTATAAACTGCAAAATTAGAATACAGTTAAAAAAATATTCAATATGGAAGAAGATATAATTGACAGAATAGAGGCTAGCCTAGTATTACCTCTTAAAATGCCAGAATATCGATTAATAATTAAAATCTGGTGCAGAAAGGCGTAGAAAAACAGGAAGGACCAAGCTAACAACAAGTAATTGATGAGGCAATGAAACCAGTCGCTGATATTGGCTCCGTGCGTCTGCTAGGTGGGGATTGGTAGATCGAATGAAACGCCCATAGTTAGTAGTATTGTATGTCATGTTGGATATATTGCTTATTTAATATGTTGGATGTGTTCAAATATGGGCCATTTTACGTGTTGTGTGCAAGAATACTGCAGTTATTGATTAATAGTGGTTGTAAGTTTTATCGCTTCCCTACTGCAGTAAATAATTTGCCCCAAAGTTAAGAATAGATTGCAATAGAGAAAAACAATGTGAACATTATCCTTATCTTCTTAAAAGTCATAGTTTAATTTTCAGTTCTCATTTCATTTCATTGTACACGCAATCCCAAAAGATATTAAAAACTCTTCTGTCACTATTGATCAGAAAAAAAAATATTAATATTGTAATCATATCTTAAATCATTAAATATATTGATAAATGCTTGGGAAGTGCCTCAAGTTTGCGGGATAACATTAGCACTTATTAGATACCTTCCTATACTCAACATGATAAACATGATTCGATTTAGCTAAATATTTTCCTTTTTCGTAGTTTGAGGTTGAAAAACTATCTCATGTTTGATATTCTCAAACCCAGAATAAATTGCAATATCCGCGATTCGATGTTACAAACCTGTCATATTTTTAGTATTATAATAGCAATAATTAATGTTTACTTTCTATTTATAAATACATCAAAGATTGTAAAGTACCTAACGATCGCTTGATTAAATATCAAATTAATTAAATCCAAAAACACAATATATAACTTAAAAATTACTTATTTGGCAGTATAATAATTAAGCTATAACTTTTCATTTACTTACTTTGATGGTTAAAGTTGTTAGTTAAAGCATCTACTTTCTAGATTCAACTTATAATTTAACGAAAAATAATTTACCGAATTTTCATGCACAACGCTTTTGTACGAGAAAAAATCCAACAAGTTTTGGTTTAAATGTGAATATAGGATAGGAAAATGCATATTAGGTACGGGAAACACTATACCTACTATATCTTATAAAACATCAATTTTAGAAAAACTAATTACTGCATTATATTTTCAATAATTTGAGATTTAATAATAAGTTCAGTAGCATCATTCTTACAATGAGGTTAGAATAATCCGTAAAATGAATTTGAAAATACAAAACATCGATCCCTAAAAAGTTTTCAGTGTTGACCAAGAAATATGATTTTAAATAAAGGTTACTTACTTCCTGATTGCTGAAGGATTTACTTGCATAGAGCCGAGACTACTGTTCGTCATTTGTTGGCGTGCTGCTTGCATGTAGTGAGATTGTGCGTACATTTGCATCATTTGCCTCTGAAATTCAGCCTCTCTAGCTTCAGCTTGCATTTTTTGAATTTCTTGTTGAACTCGATAATACATCTACAAAATATTTATTGAATACTCGATTTACTTACTTATAAACACATGTAAACAACTTACGCTGGTATCGTTTTCAGTTAGTTGCACCTTCAACTGCTGTACAAGAGCTGGTATAATTCCTTGTACCTGTACTTCAGACCAAGTAGGATTATCTCTCCTAACGATATTAGCTAAAGCAGTGGCAATCAATTGAGCATTAACACCCGAAAAAATCATTCCTGCCATGCCTAGTCCCATGCTGTTGGTATTCTTCCTCAACACCTTCTCATTTTCAAACTCTTCCCAGGCGGCCTTTCTCTCCTCTTCATTCAAACATTCTTCCGCTTTGTTTTCTAATAGCGATTGATGTTCATGATATTTATAAATAATTTTGTCATACTTCTGCAACATCTCACCAAGTAATACATCTTTTGGTACTAAGGGTATGGGTCTTTCCTCTTCTGGTACCAACTCACATTTGTACAATTCTTGTAAATCATTCTGGTTATAATGCCTATCAATTTGTTGTTCATCTATTACTCTTTTGGAAATGGCTTGTTTAGTAACTTGACGTTCATATATTTTTCTCTCCATAGCACCGAAAGTGACAAATCGGTAGATATAACAGGGTTTCGTTTGACCAAACCTGAAAACTCTGTATATGCTCTGAAGGTCATGAGAGGGGTTCCACGAAACATCAAAAATAACGACTCTATTGGCTGCTACCAGATTGATACCTGCGACAGATAAAAATCAATTTGAAAATTTGAACTTTTAGTTTAGAGTTTGATATAGTTTGAACTACTAATCAATGTATATTAAGCTTAAGAATGAACCTTAAAAAACCTGTGGGTATAATTTGACTCTCAATTTCAATGTAGAAATCGATATTTTCTGTACATTAGCAATATGTAATGTTTTTATTTTAGAATCTGGGTTCGTGGATTTATTTAAACACTCGATGGAACTTACTATAATTTATTTCCACTAATTTTATATTCACATAACTATATTCAATTTATATTGAGCACTTGTTGTTTACCACACTGCAACCAAATATTTAATGAATCCTTCCTTCCTATATTGATTCTCGTATACTCGAGGACTTTCACAGTGCTAACTGCCGGCTCCTCCCGGATTCCACGAAATATCGAAATACACCAGAATTAGTCATGGGTAACACTGTGAATTTTCCTGTGTTGATACACTAACACCGACATTGCTTTCCGTATCAATACAGTGTGTCAGTACAATTGTCTCCAATCCATTATGGTATGGCGATATTGGCAGGACTCCCATTTCAACAACGGGACATTCGGTGGAAGTAACAATCGACGGTCTTCGAATCGGGCTGCGAATATTGAGAGCGCATATAAGGCTGTCGATCCCACTGAATCGAAATATAGTTTCCATCATACTTGTCAAAACCCTCAATTCAGTAATCAACCCACAGGCTATCTTTGGACCGCCAAGTTCATTAGGTTTTCTCCGTCAATATAGTCCTCAACTCTACTAAGTCCTCAAAAGATGTTGACTTGTCCTGCGAGAATGTTTTCGTAACAAATATAAGATGTCGTTGGGACCCACTGGCTGTTTATATTCGAGATGAAGGACCTTCCCCATTATTGGCCCTTGCTCCCTTAGCTTTTGGAACTGGCTGTACTTCTTTGCAAACACGGCTATTCCTCTAAAGATCAGGAGATCTCGAGCCAGGAAATATTCTAAGGACACCTCACACAGGCCTGGGGGTTCCTCTCTAGTCACGTCGTACAGCACTGTCTGCTCATTTGTGTAGTGACATAAACTGTTCAAAGGTCATTTCTTCATCGTGTGGTGGATGCTCCGGACTAGGACTTCGCCATCATGACTTCCGGCTAACCGTTTGAAATGTACCACCTTTAGTTTTCTTCGAGGTAGTTTCCTTATTCTGTAGACTACATAGTTGATGCTCTTTAAAATTGGTAAGGCCCCTCCCACGAATATCAACGACGACGTAGGTAGCAGGTTATACAACCAACAGATCAGCAATTTGGAATTCCCCGCAGTCGGCTTTGATGTCAGGTGCTGTAGCTTCATTCTTGTACTGGCATTCTCGATATTTAATAGGAATCGTTGGCGGATATTGTTCAACCTATGACGTAACTGACTGACAATCTTCACCTGAAGTTTCTTCTCCTGGGGGACATCGCATGGTAGTCGTAACTCTCGTTCCATAATAACACTGGCCGGGGTCTGACTCTGCCGAAACGTCGTCATCTACCATCGATCCCGGCAGGGATCAGTTATCAACTACGCGGATGAATTCCCGGAAACCATCTAATACACAGACACACACACACACTATATATATAATATATATATATATAATATATATATATATATATATATATATAGGAAAGGGAACAACTGTTTTACCCTTCCAAATGGTTCTCGGCCCTCGGTTTATATACTTTTGATTGAGAAATCTTGGGTTTTGGGACCATTGAAATAATTCTAATTTAGTTTTTCGTGGTAATTATTATATTTGACGTACATTTCGACCAATTCTTGGTCTTTTTCAAAAACTTTCTTTTTGTAAATTAATGACAACCTATGAAATATATAAATAAACAAAAACTAGTCAAATAATAAAATACTGTTACTTACATAATTTTACACACACTTAACCACTGTAAATAAAATTAACATATTTGAAAAGTATTGCGCCACTACAACCAAATTTATCTGTCTGTCTAATGATAGTCAAAATGCAAGTTGTGTTCGCCTCTTCGGGCCGCAAAGAAATAAATCACTCGTTCGTTTGAAATTTTAAGTGTTCATATAGGAGGGCGGGATAATTATTTATCAGTTTGTTTCTTTAAATAGATTGCTGTATATTGTGCTTAGATTTTTGCTATCACTTTTTGCATTTACAGAACATGGTTGTTTCTGTATATATATCATTTCATATATTTCCCGTTTAATTTGATTTGATTCACTTTGCAAAATTTTAGTTTTTTCAAAGTCAAAAGTGTGTTTTATTTCCATCATGTGATTAGTTAAGGCGGTTTTATTTTTTTGTCGTACTTATGACCATTAAGTCTATTTTTTAATAGCTGCGATGTTTGACCGATATATGTCCCTTTACAATTTTTACAAGGTATTTCGTATATCACATTCCTCTTTTTTCTTTAATTTTCGTTTTTAATTTTGTGAAATGTTTATTTAATGTGTTGTATCCTTTATGACTTATAGTAATATCCTTTTTCTTAAAAACATTTTTTATTTTTTCTGTTAACTTAGGAATGTATGGTAATGTTAGAAATTTTTTATTTTGTAGAGGTAATTTTGTTATTGCTTGTCCTTTAATATAAAAATATGTATTCTTTTCTTAAAAATTGTTTTCCACATTGACTCTTTTCTATATTCTGGGTCTGATAGAACTATGGATCTGTCCGCTAAGTTTGTAATGACCGATTTTTTGTGTGATATTGGATTTTGTATACCATGACGTTCTAATGCATTGGTTTTTATGATGTAGGGTCATATCAAGAAAATTGATGACCCCATCTTTTTCTATTTCTATGGTGAATTTAAGTTTTTCGTGATAATTATTGAAGTGGTTTAATATTACTTGAGTTTTATTTTTGGGAATTGCCAATATGCAGTCATCCACATATCTGAAAAAGAAGGGTAGATCAAAATCCAAGTTCCCTATTACTGTTTCCTCTAGGTCTTCCAAGACTAGTTGGGCAATTACACTTGATATTGACGCACCCATTGCGCAACCACTAATTTGTTTATATGTTTTGTTTTCGTAAATGAAATACGTTGAGTTTAGCGTTGTTTCTATTGCATTTAATAGGTCATTTAGTGGGATGTCAGTGTATTTTCTTAACTTGTTCCAGTTTTTTTCGATTAGTTTTTTTGCCAGCCCTGTTGGAATATTGGTGTATAGCGAGATTACGTCTACAGATATTATTATATAATCTTCTGGAATCATTATGTTTTTAATTTTATTTTTGAAGTCCCATGAATCCTTAATGTAATATTGATTCTTATTTGTGATGTTAGCGAGTATAGATTTTAAAAATTTTGAAATTTTTCAAATGGAGATTGAATACATGATACAATAGGTCTCAGTGGTATACCAGTTTTATGTAATTTAGGTAATCCATATATTCGTGGTTGTTACGTTATATTTTTGCCCTAGCTACTCAGTATAAATGAACGCGTTTAAAACCGCTCAAAATATTGCTTTTATTCGTCCGTTCCGTTAGCGATCGATAACCTACCGTTTGCGCGCTGATTTCGTCGTATTTATTGTTTCTCGTTCTGATTTATTTTTGAAGGATGTTTGAATTTGACCTGTCGAGTTGAATTGATTTATCGAATATTTTTGGTTGGCATTGTGTTTCTTGACAGTTGTCATTGTCGTCGACAAGGCGGGAAGGATGTGCGTGTAGAAACTTGTGTGAGGTTAACTGGAGAAGTCGTGCAGTTGTTTTTTAAGGGTTTTTCCACTAGTATACTGGCTTTTGATAAGCCATCCGAGTTCGGGAGTTATATGGAAATCCCTACATTGTGTTCCAGCATATTGTACTACTGTTGATTAATTGCTGGGATACTTCTCTCATTGAGGATTTGAAAACTTCTGTTGTTGCGTAATTCTTCAGAGTGGTCATGGTATTTGGGGCCACCCTCACAATGGAACCTTTGGTATAAGAACCCCTTTGGGTGATAGGGGTTCTTTCTTCTTCTTTCTTTCTTCTTGTTCTACTTGTTTTTCTTCTGTCGTATTTCTTCCTTTTGTTTTTGTTTCTACGTGCTGCGTTCCTGTTTTGTTCTCCATTCAGTGAGATTGGGGTTATATTTTGCTGTTCTATTACGACACTAGAACACAGACCTGGTTTGGCATCATGGTATCATGCCGATCATGGACTTAGCATGCAGATGAACTAGTTGATGGGGCATACACGAACACTGTATTTCTGGTATTTCTATCATCAGAGTTCCAGTGGTGGAGTGAGCGCAAGGGACTCTAAGTTCAGCTTCAGCTGTGGTTTCAGATAAGTGACAATTTGTGTATCTGGTTACTGTTTCATTATCAGTTATTTTTACAATAATAATATAAACTTTAGTATTTGATTTGAAATTAGTAAGATGGAATTTGTTAACCGAAAGTAAAGATCATTAGCCTACTATCGGGTTTATTATTATTATTCTGATCGATTGCACTTACCCTCGAGCTCGAGTGTAGTATAGATGAGACACCAACGTCGGAATTCTGAATTTTATTTAATGATAAATATCAGGTAATTTATTATCGGTTCCCATTAATGTAGTGTTTGATATTGACGATTTATTTAAATATTCTATTGATTAGAATTATTGTATTAGAGGAATATTTAAATATTTGTATCCAGGTTATTCAGGATCTCACATGTTTATCTGTACAGTTTGAATCTCTGTCCATAAGTGTATATTTGTTTCATTTCATTTTTTTCTTTAGGTATATTTAACTTAAACATTCTAAGACTGTTTTGCATTAATAGAGTGCCCTATGGCATATTTTTAGCGCCTTGTACTAGATTGTTCGCGCAAATTAAACTTATATTTTGGAACTGTGGTATGCTTATTATTCCTTTTTTACAACATTTATTTATTTATATTTAGAAATCTAGCGCCCCCAAATTAGCCAAAATTACTACAGCAGATATTTTAGGACGGGTAGGTGTCCTGATTATGTGTATTTAGAAGGTATATATATATATATATATATATAAATCTGGCACATATGTTCAAATAAAACGCCCTTAGCATAACTAGGTAGGGTAGAAATTTAGTGTCACGTAACATTTTGGGTGTGGCATTTTAGCACCAACGTGTGGCGTGGCATGGTGCTATGGCATTGTTTGTTTTTAAACTTTTTGCTATATTAGGAGAAATATATGATTTTTTTTCCAATCATTAATTAAGTTATTATTTAGTTTTTGATAAACATTTGTGGGATCGTTCTTTAGCTCCTTATATGTTGTGTTATCTGCAAGGAGTTCGTTTATTTTTGCTTTATATTCGGAGGCATACATAATTACAGTTTTATTCGACTTATCTGGTTTCAACACCATTAGTTGTGGATTTTGTTTTAGAAAATTGTTTGTTTTTTGAAGATTCCTGGTAATTATTTTTTGATCTTTACTAAAATTTGTGTTTTTTTAATTTATTCTTATGATTTTTTAATATATTAGAGCATCTTAATCTTATTTCATTTTTCTCCTCCGTGGTGAAGTTAATAATTGTTTGTTCAATATTTGCTATGTATTCAGAGATTGGTATTTCTTCTGACTCTTGTGTGGGTACTGCAAATGTGGATCCAAAACTAAGGATGTTGAGTACACTGTCGGGTATATCACAGTTAGTTAGGTTTTCTATCCAGTCATTCTTGCTACAAATTTCAGTTTTATTGATAATATCCATTCGTTTTTGTAAGTTTTGAATCTTTTTGATGTTATTGGCCCTTATCTTTTTGAACATCACTTCATTTTTTATACTTTCTCTTTTTAGGTAATTATTAAATATATCTATTATATATATATATATATATATATATATATATATATATATGAGCGCTATTAATTGCTTACAACTATCCGTTATGAGAAGGTTAAGAGTATTAATTTTAAATTTTTTATATATGCTTTCAGTAAAATTTCGTTGCAGTGACTTACAATTAAAATCTATGTGTTTTAATTTAAAATTAAGAAAATTTGGTGTTAAATTCTCAGTTTTACATCTCAAAAGAAAAATTCTTCGTTTTTTTGTTTTGTGGTTTTTTCCATTATCCTCATTAGTATTTTCATCTTGTCACAAATATTTTTTCCATATGTTTTTTGGATATCCTTTAATGTGAGCATTTTTTCACTCATGCCCTATATATTTTTATGTGGAAAGGGAACAACTGTTTTACCCTTCCAAATGGTTCTCGGTCCTCGGTTTATATATTTTTGATTGAGAAATCTTGGGTTTTTGGGACCATTGCTCACATTAAAGGATATCCAGAAAACTTATGGAAAAAATATTTGTGACAAGATGAAAATACTAATGGAAAAAACCACAAAACAAAAAAAACCGAAGAATTTTTCTTTTGAGATGTAAAACTGATAATTTAACACTAAATTTTCTTAATTTTAAATTAAAACACATAAATTTTAATTGTAAGTCACTGCAACGAAATTTTACTGAAAGCATATATAAAAAATTTAAAATTAATACTCTTAACCTTCTCATAACGGATAGTTGTAAGCAATTAATAGCGCTCAAAAAAGATTTTCACAATATTTGTAATAGTTTGAAGACTACGATGCCGCAAGATATATTTAATGATTACCTAAAAAGAGAAAGTATAAAAAATGAAGTGATGTTCAAAAAGATAAGGGCCAATAACATCAAAAAGATTCAAAACTTACAAAAACGAATGGATATTATCAATAAAACTGAAATTTGTAGCAAGAATGACAGGATAGAAAACCTAACTAACTGTGATATACCCGACAGTGTACTCAACATCCTTAGTTTTGGATCCACATTTGCAGTACCCACACAAGAGTCAGAAGAAATACCAATCTCTGAATACATAGCAAATATTGAACAAACAATTATTAACTTCACCACGGAGGAGAAAAATGAAATAAGATTAAGATGCTCTAATATATTAAAAAATCATAAGAATAAATTTAAAAAACACAAATTTTAGTAAAGATCAAAAAAAAACCAAAATCCACAACTAATGGTGTTGAAACCAGATAAGTCGAATAAAACTGTAATTATGTATGCCTCCTAATATAAAGCAAAAATAAACGAACTCCTTGCAGATAACACAACATATAAGGAGCTAAACAATGATCCCACAAATGTTTATCAAAAACTAAATAACAACTTAATTAATGATTGGGAAAAAATCATATATTTCTCCTAATATAGCAAAATGTTTAAAAACAAACAATGCCATAGCCCCACGAATATATGAATTACCTAAATTACATAAAACTGGTATACCACTGAGACCTATTGTATCATGTACTCAATCTCCATTTGAAAAATTGTCAAAATTTTTAAAATCTATACTCGCTAACATCACAAATAAGAATCAATATTACATTAAGGATTCATGGGACTTCAAAAATAAAATTAAAAACATAATGATTCCAGAAGATTATATAATAATATCTCTAGACGTAATCTCCCTATACACCAATATTCCAACAGGGCTGGCAAAAAAACTAATCGAAAAAAACTGGAACAAGTTAAGAAAATACACTGACATCCCACTAAATGACCTATTAAATGCAATAGAAACAACGCTAAACTCAACGTATTTCATTTACGAAAACAAAACATATAAACAAATTAGTGGTTGCGCAATGGGTGCGTCAATATCAAGTGTAATTGCCCAACTAGTCTTGGAAGACCTAGAGGAAACAGTAATAGGGAACTTGGATTTTGATCTACCCTTCTTTTTCAGATATGTGGATGACTGCATATTGGCAATTCCCAAAAATAAAACTCAAGTAATATTAAACCACTTCAATAATTATCACGAAAAACTTAAATTCACCATAGAAATAGAAAAAGATGGGGTCATCAATTTTCTTGATATGACCCTACATCATAAAAACCAATGCATTAGAACGTCATGGTATACAAAATCCAATATCACACAAAAAATCGGTCATTACAAACTTAGCGGACAGATCCATAGTTCTATCAGACCCAGAATATAGAAAAGAGTCAATGTGGAAAGCAAAAATGGCCCTTCAAGAAAACAAGTATCCACCTGACCTTGTTGAATCATTTTTTAAGAAAAGAATACATAAATTTTATAATAAAGGACAAGCAATAACAAAATTACCTCTACAAAATAAAAAAATTTTAACATTACCATACATTCCTAAGTTAACAGAAAAAATAAAAAATGTTTTTAATAAAAAGGATATTACTATAAGTCATAAAGGATACAACACATTAAATAACCATTTCACAAAATTAATAACGAAAATTAAGAAAGAAAAAAAGAGTAATGTCATATACGAAATCCTTGTAAAAATTGTAAAGGGACATATATCGGTCAAACATCGCAGCTATTAAAAAATAGACTTAATGGTCATAAGTACGACAAAAAAATAAAACCGCCTTAACTAATCACATGATGGAAATAAAACACACTTTTGACTTTGAAAAAACTAAAATTTTGCAAAGTGAATCAAATCAAATTAAACGGGAAATATATGAAATGATATATATACAGAAACAACCATGTTCTGTAAATGCAAAAAGTGATAGCAAAAATCTAAGCACAATATACAGCAATCTATTTAAAGAAACAAACTGATAAATAATTATACCGCCCTCCTATATGAACACTTAAAATTTCAAACGAACGAGTGATTTATTTCTTTGCGGCCCGAAGAGGCGAACACAACTTGCATTTTGACTATCATTAGACAGACAGATAAATTTGGTTGTAGTGGCGCAATACTTTTCAAATATGTTAATTTTATTTACAGTGGTTAAGTGTGTGTAAAAGTATGTAAGTAACAGTATTTTATTATTTGACTAGTTTTTGTTTATTTATATATTTCATAGGTAGTCATTAATTTACAAAAAAGAAAGTTTTTGAAAAAGACCAAGAATTGGTCGAAACGTACGTCAAATATAATAATTACCACGAAAAACTAAATTAGAATTATTTCAATGGTCCCAAAAACCCAAAATTTTCAATCAAATATATATATATATATATATATATATATATATATATATATATGTCAAAAGGAATAAATGTGGGCTGGACATTTATTCGACAAATAATAATCATACTAAATTGACCGAAGGCACCATAATGATTTACCACTGGAGTTTCAAACTATACAAACAATAGATAATGTTCATGATCAATTTATCTCGGGTGCCACCAAAAATAAGTTCGATCGGCGTAGCGATATGATATTATTAATCTAAATTGGTACACACAAGTAGTCTACTCGGAACCGCGACGAGTTCCCGGTTACGGGGCAGCCGTCTACCGTCGTACCTCGTTCGAAGTTCGGACAGAAGTGTCTTCCAAAACTCATAAAAACATCGTGCGCAACCCCTGATGCATACTTTGTTTTACTGCCTGCCATTACGTAACCGGCACCACGTCAAGCGATTATGAATCACTTTCGATCCCAAGCTGAAAAACTTGTAATAGAATATAA
The DNA here is from genome assembly GCA_034190945.1 of Octodonta nipae. Taxonomy (NCBI): domain Eukaryota; kingdom Metazoa; phylum Arthropoda; class Insecta; order Coleoptera; family Chrysomelidae; genus Octodonta; species Octodonta nipae. Next base: position 54,586,109 of record CM067221.1, on the reverse strand, counting down.
TAAACGTAAGAATCGTAAACGAAAATACGAAAACATAAATATCCTGTTACTGATAATATAAACTATATAGTCTAGATTTTCACCACTTGAGAAACCAACTATTTCGTTATCTCCGACACGGCCATCTTGACTAGCACACGTCCTCGGGTGTATCTAAGATTTCATTCGCATGACATTAAACTCAATATTACAAGTACTCGTACTTATCCATCACTTCAAAGATCTAATTCAATAGCAAGAGGAAGTGAAATGTGTTTAACGGAATTGACTTTATAATTTCAAGTCTTACAAGTGTCAGTTACAATCCTTGGAGTCATTTGTTACGGAACGACTAGTACTCTCAAGTTATATCGCTAACATTTGGCCAATATGGAAATACTTCAAGCATGCTCGATCTCACATTGAACCACATCTAAATTTCTTTAGACCACACTGTCAAAATAGGCACGTGTGGAAATAATGTTCGATCTTGCACCTCAACACATCATATTGCCAACACTAGGCCAATATGGAAATACTATAAGCATGTTCGATCTCACACTGAACAAAATCTAAATTTCTTTAGACCACAATACCAAAATAGGCACATGTGAAATCAGTGTTCGAACTTGCACCTCAACACCTCATATTGCCAACACTAGGTCAATATGGAAATACCATAAGCATGTTCGATCTCACACTGAACAAAATCTAAATTTCTTTAGACCACACTACCAAAATAGGCACATGTGAAATCAGTGTTCGATCTTGCACCTAAACTCATCATATTGCCAACACTAGGCCAATATGGAAATACTAAGAGCATGCTCGATCTCACACCGAACAAAATCTAAATTTCTTTAGACCACACTACCCAAATAGGCACATGTGATATCGGTGTTCGATCTCGCACCTCCACACCTCATATAGCCAATACAGCACAGAAACGTGTGTACCCATGTCGTAGTTGTCACTGCCCGCTCTGCAGACATCCGACTCGATAGGAATGTAACTCTCCGGCATTTTCTGAATTTTTCATGATTGTATCTTTATGCTTTTTTTTAATAAAATTTAAAATTACCAAAATTAAATTTAATGACCTTTACTTTTATCATCTTTATTCTTTTCATACCTAGCATTACCTTCAATAATATTGACGCCCTGTACTCTTTCTTCTATCACAAGCTAATAGTCCTTAAGGTGTGATGACCTTACCAATTAATAAGTCAAGCAAATTATTGTCAAAATCCACACTACTATGTCACGTTTTTTTGCGAACTCAAATTTTTGAAGTACCCTATGAAACTCTTGTTTTTCACTTTATTAATGTAAAAGGCACCACATTAAATCCAGTAACTACTTAATTATGGTATACACCATGTCAAATTATTCAGATGCAATAATTCCATTAAACCTGCATATAGAACCTGCATATAGAACCATGATTTATAGAGCCTACTCTATTCCCTTATCCAAACGCCAATCTAAGTAATGAAATCATTATTATACGTTGTATAGCCACAAATAACGGTTTTCATACTAGTGAAATCAAAAGTTATATTTTTTTGCAAAGAACGACAATCATCAAAGTACTTATCCCGTTCTGAAAAATATGACATACTTAGGAAATGTTAGCCACAGAATCGCTAAACTATCGAAATTTCATTACATTCAAGTTAGCTTCAAATTTGAGAACAAACTTCAAATATTGTTTATGACGCCAAAGACAGCTCTGAGGTTTTTTTAAGTTAATGTGTCTCAATTTTAACAGGTTTTAAGTGGAAATGATAAGGAGTTTTATCACCCGTTATAGTGAACATTATGGCTCATTTACATAACAAAACAGATCTTATACTTGATTCGAGTCATTCATTTCCAACATTTGAGGATACAAAAATATAGTAACGTCAAAGCGTATCCCTACCATAAAATTTCAATATTAGAAAATTTAGAAATACAAGGAGGCGTAGCCTTCTTTAATATTAGCATCCTTAATGATCAGTTAATTGTAATAGAATAATTTTGTTGACTTTGTTAATTCCATAGTTACTTCTGAACATTCATTTAAGGACATAACCCCTTTAATGTATTCAAATAATGCTTAAATTAACTTTACTTGCTGCCTTGCATATTGTTGGTCGTAAATTCTGAAGTTTTGTCGATTGAAACTGACACGAGATTGAGTCAAAACTATAGTTTTTTCAACACTTTGAATAACAATTTTCCCCGTATTGTTTTTGCAAATTGTACTTAGCGCTTTTTTTTAATTAATGTGAGATATTTTCGCAACCTTTCGTAGGTACTTACTATTACAAATATTTCATTCGAACCTAATATTTGCTCGTTATTAAGGGTCTAATCATTTTCCCGTTTGAAACTCAAAACTCCAGCGGAACATCATTCTGGCTTTCTTTTTTTTTTGGGTTGGAGAGATTTTATTTAGGAAGACCTCTAAAACTCAGTCGTTCATTATACCAATAAAGTCACGATTCTAGTAAAAAATTAGATCTTATCAAAGTTTAATATTGTATAATTTAGGTGTATTAAGTAATTGATTTTTATACAGTGATTACACACATGTATTGTTGTTTAGCTTTCGTATTTCCCTAAATTATTAACATTCCAATTTACGGATTACCATTATCTTGTTAGACTTTAGAAGAATATTGGTTGTGTCACAGATTTCTAGATTTGTTTTTATTTGAGTTAACTTGTTTGTAGTTTTCTAGTACCTTTTGAAGAATCTCTTGAAACACTTTATACTAGGTTGAAACTATAGCTCTTCAAACATGTTGACTTTGCTAAACATATCACTTTTTCATTTAAAGAGTTATTTCAAATATCAAGATTTGAGAATCATTTCCAGATTTTAGAAATTTAACTTAAACTACGTTTGCATTGCAACTATTGTTACTTTCTAAACTTTATAGTTGTTGCTATAATATTAATCCATCTTTAGACAGAAGCCTAACAGAAACTGCATTTCGTAATTTTTCCATCTTTACATTAGACAAAGAAGTCCAAAGAAATCTCAATTTCACTAACAAAGTAATAACAGTTAAGATTGCAGGAGATAGTTATTATAAAAACTGACCTTGCACTTTTCTAATTTCGTGAAAAACACGTAATAAAAATGTAAACTTTTTATAGTGACAGTTAATTCACTCTTATACCGTCAGTATGTACTTCATTGAAACTTATTCAGGCGTCAGCGATTTTGTTACAAAAGTCAATTATTTTCGTCTCATAAATATCGAAACTATTTTATGTGAACTCTGGGGTAAAATTTCACTACCGCTCATTATGTCATATTGTCAATAAATATCAGAAACAAAGTAAAAAACCATCTACAATATAAAACTGTCAGTATTAACAGTTTGAAACTTACCTACATTGTTAGAACTGTATTAATAGTTTATCTTGAAAATCTTAAAGCTAGCGATTCTTTTATGATGAGCACTCGGTCCCAGAATCGCAAACAAAATGGAAATGACTCACCAATGTGTTTTAGTGTACCAAATCAAACTGCTGCCAAGACTTAACACTGATCTTCGGTCACAGTATAACTGGCAAGTGATGTGCATTCCACACGATTATCTTGCGATGTTAATCGAAATATAAAGTTCTTTTACCCGAATTATGTTAGTAAATTCCGCACTATAGATATAAATTATTGTTTATCTTGCACATCCTGTTATTATTAATCTGCATCTTGATGATTGTACAAAACTGATTATATTATTTTAATTGTCATTGTAAAAGTTGTCTTCTCACTCTCAACACGTTCTCAAATACAAAATTGGTAGATTTTGAGTTGTTAAATTTTATTTTTTTAAAAACTAACTTCCCAAACAAACAACCATTACTAGCGCAGTCAGTAGCAAAGTTCAGCAGTTTTTGAGCCAAATTGAACATAGCCTACACCCAAAGAAAACTCGAGGTAAGTGAGACTCTTTTCCAATCAAACCGATATTTCCTCTGACAGTTATCATTGGTAGTATCAAGAGTGTTATATTACACATAGACTAAGTTTTTCGAATTTTTGAAATCTTTAATTTTATAATATTCCATAATTCACTAATTTATATTTACAACTGCATTTTCACTTGAAGAGAAAATAAAGGTAAGAGATAAGTTATATTTAGATGAGAATATAATAGCTCTTTGTATTCTATACCTTGACTTTGTTTTAAATCGCTATAGCAGATTACTAACTGATGTTTTTCATTTAGACGAAACTGCAATCTTGTGTTTTAATTCACGAATGATAAGATTTACTTTCAATACAAACAAAAGCGAAAGTTAACAAATATTATATAGACTTGAACTTGACATTATTTATTTATTTGATGATATGTTATTGAATTGATTTATTTTTGAAAAAAATCAATCAGTTCACAATTAAATTTTATTATTCAAGACAATTTCTTATATATTATTATTGTTTTATGTGTTAACAAATTTTTATTTTTACTTCCTGTTATATAAAAATTATATGAACGAATTTAGAAATCCCAAAAGCAATTTTGAAACTGATTCCAGTGACTCTGAAACCGAATTAAATCTTTCTTATTTTAAAAATAAATTAGCCATTATCATGAGTCAACCAACGCAATTGCCATCCGCGAACACTTCCCAAAGTTCACAGGTAGCAATTGATGTAAATTTAATTAAATATTTTGCTGAATTCATTCCTGAATTTGACGGTAACACTTTGGAATTAAGACAATATATTGCCCAGGTAGAAAATATGTTTGCAGAATTTCCCCAACCTACTCACAAATTTGTTTTTGCTCTTGCGCGACAAAAATTAAAAGGTGCCGCAAAAATAACTTGTGCAGGAAGAATTGAACTTAATACATGGGACGCTTTAAAAAATCGTTTAATTTCCCTTTATTCATGTAATGATACGTTAGAAACCTTCGAAATGAAAATGAATCAAGCTTTTCCTAAACCCAATGAATCTCTTCTAGCCTTTGGTTCTCGTTTGCAACATATGAGATCCCAAATAATTGATAAGATACACCTAACTGAAACAGACCCTAATAGACAAATATTAAAAATTGAATTTTGTGAAAGCAATGCAAAAATCCGCTTCATAACTTTCATCCCCGAAAGATACCAAACTGACTTAAAATTATCTAACTCTGTTGCCCTTGAACAAGCCATCGATTTATTTTCTGGACTTGAACAGGAATATGAAAACCGTATCGCTCAAAGAAATCTAGGAAATCCACAACAGAGACAGAAAAACTCTAAACCCCAATTTCAAAACAACAGAACTTCTCAACAAAATCATAATTTTAATTCTCAAAACTCTAATCCTAAATATTATCACCAAAACTTTTCTAGAAATTTTAGAGGAAAATCTTTTCCAAATCAACACAATCAACCTCAACAAAGATCTTTCATCCCTCAATTTACAAAAAGGCCCAACTTTAATAATCAACAAGGATCAAACCCAAACAGAAATGTTTTTACCCCAAACAGACATTTTAAACCTCAACCTCCTACCCCTATGTCTGGTGTGGAAAACTATGCTCAGAGAAATACTAATAATTTCCCAGGACCCTCGAGACAAAACTTATCTACCCCTATGTCTGGTGTAGAAAATTTTAATGTTGAAAATATCAATTCTGAACAGTATTTTGAAAAAAAAACAGATATTCCCACCAACAAAACAGATTATTTAGAAGGATCCCCAAATTTTAACCAGGATTTTCCAATCGATCACAATTCAAACAATCTAACTTAACTTATGAATTAAACCAAATAACCGCAAACTCATTACCTTACATAAAAATACAAATTAAAAATAAAATCTATAAACTACTAATTGACACCGGATGCTCATTTTCAATTATAAGACCATATATAATTTACGAATATCACCCTGAATGTATTTATATAAACAGAACTGAACTAAAAACTTGTACTGGAAAAGCCATTGCTGAGTACAAAGCATCAGTACCACACTTTGCTGAATTTAATACAGACCAAAACATAGAATTTATTTTATATGACTTTCATGACTATTTTGACGGACTAATAGGTTTTCGAGATCTTCAAAAATTAAATCTCTCAATTGATGTAGAAAACAATCGACTCGTAAATAAATACACTGTCATTCCCCTGTATTCCGTGAAGACTTTTCAACCTATACATTTGATCTTAACCCCTTAGAAATCGTAACAAAACGTATACCAGTAAATATAAGAGAAGGACAAATACTTATTCATTGTTACAATAAAAATGGAATTTATATACCAGAAATTCTTACATATGCTAAAAATGGTTTTGCAAAAATCGAAATCCATAATACTTCAAACCAAAATTTAATAACATTTACCAACCCTTATCCTTGTACCCCAATTACCGACGAACACGAAATTTATAATTTCAATTTAATTCCACCTGAATCTGATAAAGTAGATATTTCATCCCTTATTAGAACAAATCACTTAAACCACGAAGAAAAAAATGTTCTATTAAACTTATGCGAAGAATTCAACGACATTTTTCAAAAACCCAAAGATCAACTTAGTTTCACAAATATTGTTAAACACCAAATTAGAACTAAGGATGAAGAACCCTGTCATTCAAAAAGTTACAGATTCCCTCAAGTACATAAAGATGAAATTCACAAACAAATACAACAAATGTTGAATGATGAAATTATACGACCTAGTATCTCACCCTGGTCATCCCCTGTGTGGATAGTACCAAAGAAACTTGACGCATCAGGAAGTAGAAAATGGAGAATAGTAATAGATTACAGAAAAGTCAACGAAAAGACAATCGACGACCGCTACCCTATTCCAAATAATAATGACATTTTGGATAAATTTGGAAGATGTAGATATTTCACAACTCTGGATTTAGCTTCTGGTTTTCATCAGATAGAGATGCACCCAGACAGCATAGAAAAAACCGCATTTAATACAGAAAATGGACACTATGAATTTTTACGTATGCCTTTTGGTTTAAAAAACGCACACGCTACATTCCAAAGAGTAATGGATAATGTTCTCAGAAATTTTCAAAATAAAATCTGTTTAGTATATATGGACGATATAATAGTATTTTCGACATCCCTTACAGAACATATAAAAAACCTGAAACAAATTTTTCAAACTCTTAGAAATGCCAACCTAAAAGTACAATTAGATAAAGCGAATTTTAAGAAAAGAAGTAGAATTTTTAGGACATATTATTACACCAAACGGAATAAAGCCAAATCCAAAAAAAATTGATGCAATTAAAAGATTTCCACTTCCCAAAACTCACCGCGAAATTAAAAACATTTTAGGAAATTTATAAAAAACTTTGCCAAAATAGTAAAACCCCTTACACAAAAATTAAAGAAAGGTGAAAAGATAATCATTGATGATGAATTCGTGAAAACGTTTAATTATTGTAAAACACTTTTATGTAATGAACCAATTTTATTATACCCAGATTTTTCGAAGGAATTTCAACTAACGACGGATAGTTCAAATTTTGCATTAGGAGCAATTTTATCACAAAATGGACACCCTATCAGCTACGCTTCAAGAACTTTAAACCATGCAGAAATAAACTACTCAACAATAGAAAATGAATTACTTGCTATTGTTTGGGTATGCCGTTATTTTAGACCATATTTATATAATCAGAAGTTTACAGCCTTTTGTGACCACAAACCCTTAGAATGGTTATTTTCCCTTAAAACTCCAAACTCAAAACTTCACAGATGGAGACTAGAATTGGAAGAATTCGATTTCAAGATAAAATACAAGAAAGGAAAAGAAAATCAAGCCGCAGACGCTCTTTCAAGAATACAATTAGAAAACAACCCTAATATGAATGCCATTGGAGATGAAAATCAATCGATGATAGCGAATGATGGAGAAGAAGATACCTATCGACAAATTTTAGATTTAGCAGAAGAAATCGCTGAACAGGAGAATCAACAAATGAACAAAGAAACATTAAACAAAAATGACGAAAATCAACCCCTAGATTTATACACTTCATCCTCCTACTCCAAATATTCCACAGATTTTAAATAATCAAGACGATGAACTTGCAACCCAACATACTTCTCGCGAAAACCTTATTTTAGAAATACGACCAACGGAAAGACCCACTAACTCTTACAAACGACAAATAATAATTTCTCATAATCCAAACGCCTTGATGTCTAGCATATCAGCCAAAAGAATTTTTGAAAATTTTAAATACACTTTAACTTTAGCCAGATCCGCAGACGAACAAGAAATAACGAATAGGTTTAAACAAACTATTGCCCCTAATAGATTATATTGCCTTTACTTTTTTAATGAACACGATAAAGCCAAAATCATAACTACCTTACAGAAAAACTTTACTTCCCTTAATCTTGTCACATCTTCAAAACTACTTCAAGACTACATAAATACTTGCCAAACTTGTAAATACGAAAGACACCCTCAAAATATAAAACTTCAATTAACACCTACTCCTAAACGACCTTTAGAAATAATTCTCATTGACACATTTTTCTGTGAAAATAAAACATTCTTAACAATAATGGATCCCTTTTCGAAATTTGGACAAGCACTACCCTTAAAAGATAAAAACTCAATTCAGATATACGATAATCTTCTAACTTTTATTTCATTTTATGAAACTCCCAGAATGATTATTTGTGATAATGGAACCGAATTTAAAAATCATTTAGTTGTTGATTTTTGTAACCTCCACAAAATAACCTTACACTTTACTACCCCTGGAAACTCAAATTCTAATTCCCCGGTAGAACGATTTCATTCAACCCTACTCGATGAACTTAGATGCTTAAGAAAAGATAACCCAAAGAAACTGAAACTTTAATAAAATTTGCAATCATTAGTTATAACAATTCTATACACAGCGTTACTCAACAAACTCTTTTTAATATTATACTTGGACATACCGACATAAATCCTTTTGATCTTTCTGAAAAAGTTATTACTTCAGAATATGCCCAAAATCACAATCTCTAGCAGATAAAATATACGACAGAGTTAGAAACTCGATCGAACTTAACAAAAACAAAACAATTTATAAAATAAATGAAAAGAAATCCAACCCTGAAACGGTAGAAACTGACCAAAACGTTTATATAAAAACTAACCAAGGTAGAACTAAAACTAGACCAAAATTCATTAAAACTCAGGTAATCAAAGATAAAAACATTATTGCCAAAACAAAACTAGGACTCGTACATAAAAGTAGAGTAAAGAACAAACGATTTATTCCAGGAACACCTACAGGAACACCCAGTCGAGACAAAGATGAAGAACAACCAACTACTAGTAATACTTAACTGTATTTTGACAATCCCTTTAATAAATACCCAAATAACTATAACCCCTATTAACAATTATATATATACTCAAGAATTAGGTTCAGCTAGAATACCCTCAACGTATCATACGTTTATTCACTATATTAACCTCACTGACTTAAACGTAGAATTAGGAAATAATGAAAATATATTAATATCCTTAAAGAATATTATAGAAAATAAGAAAATAAAAAATAATTCTATTAACTTAAATATATCACTTAACCATATGGGATTTAATCAATTGGTAACCCATAATCTTAATCAAATATTAGAGATAAAAAATAGAATAGCCGATTTTACTTCAAATCGCGTACGAAGAGGATTAATTAACCCCATTGGAAATATTCAAAAAATATTATTCGGAACAATAGACAATGAAGACCGTGAATCAATCAATAAAGCCCTATCGACCCTAGAAGAAAATCAGTATAAGATAGCAAAAAGAATTGAAGTCCAAACATCAATTACAACTAAACTTCTCGAACATTATAACAAAACAGTTTCAACATTAGCTTTAAATCAAAATATTTTAATGAAACAATTAGAAAATGCCTTGAATAAACTCAAAATGACAACTAGAGATCATAAATTATAACAAAAATCCAAAACACATTTTCACAGCTTTATATGAATTTAGATATAATAAAAGAATTTATAATGACTATTGAAAACGCAGTAAGTTTTGCTCATCTCAAAGAATTACACCAGGAATTTTACCGAAATCAGATTTACTTTTAATATTAAAAGAATTAAATACAATTTTCTCCCAAAACCAAATACTTCACCTTAAAGACCTACGGAATTATTATAAAATGTTTTCAGTAATATTCACACTGAAGAAAATTTGATCTATTTTATGTACCATTATTTGATGCTACACAATATAATTATTTCCATTCGTTCCCTATTCCATGGAAAAACCGAACCCTTATAATTCCACATCCATATATCCTCATGAGTCTTACTTCTTATCTAATCCCAGCCGAAAATTGCCCAAAAATTGAAGACACATATATATGCCGAGGACAGCCTCAGCCTATAGATGATAGTTGCGAAATTTCAATAATTTCCAAAAGTGACTCATCTCAATGCATCGTACGAACTACCAGGCTTTCAGCAAATATAATCGAACAAGTTGCAAAAACGAAATTATTGCCGTTCCAGCAAATCCAATTAAAACCCCTTTTAGCTGCAAAAATGGAAATGGAATTCAGTTAATCACAGAACCGAGTATAATCAATATTCCTGAAGGATGCCAAATAACCATAAATGGTCAAATGTTCGCCCATAGCCAAGAATTTCCGAAAACAACCAAATTTTCACTCCCAAAAATACAAATACCGGAAGATTATGAAAGTTCAACCCTCAATCACATACAGCTTCGCGAAATCAAGCTAGACGAAATTTCAGAGCTACGCAAATTGTCTCATGAAATTCAACCCTTGGAAATCAACCCCTTGGAGAAAACTAGCCACCCAATTAGTATTACAATAATACTAATAATCATTGCAGTACTTGTAATCATTGCATTCAAATTATACAAGAAGTTCAAGCCATGGTCAAGAAAACCCAAGCCAAAACGCCAGGAGTCGTCAGAACTTCATGCCACCCCTGAAGTTCCATTTCGCCAGGGAGGAATTATGTTAGTAAATTCCCCACTATATATATAAATTATTGTTTATCTTGCACATCCTGTTATTATTAATCTGCATCTTGATGATTGTACAAAACTGATTATATTATTTTAATTGTCATTGTAAAAGTTGTCTTCTTACTCTCAATACGTTCTCAAACACAAAATTGGTAGATTTTGAGTTGTTAAATTTTATTTTTTTAAAAACTAACTTCCCAAACAAACAACCATTACTCCCGTGACCAAGTTACAACTCCTCCAAACATAACTGGAACCAGCCACTGTGGAGACAAACCCTCGAGAGCACGAATTACCACAGAAAATAACATGCCACCCTGTAATGGACTTTCCTCCACCACAGAACCAGTAGTTACTCGATTACTACTTAGTATTCGAGTAACTAGAAGCGAAAACAGAAGGCTACGAGAATTATGCGAACCGACCTGAAGAGGGCAGATGTGACTCTGCCGAAACGTCGTCTTTTTACCATCGATACCGGCTGGGTTCAGTTATCAACTACGCGGATGAATTCCCGGAAACCACCTAAAACATTTAGTATTATATATATATATATATATATATATATATATATATATAATATTATATATATATATATAAATACACTCTGTGTACGCAACTGCTTATGGGCCACCCAATAAAACATTGGTTTCTAACATTCTAACATATCTGTATAATTATAATCTACAGCGCCTTGTATCTCAGTCAAATTATATATGCATACGTAACTGCTCAAGGCAACTTCATTGTGTGCCGCAAATTAACATGAGAACACATAACTTTTTACCCATCCAAAAATCTTTTACTTTAAAATCTTGAGAGATTCAACTATAAAAATGTAATGCTAAAAAAATATCAAATAGTGATAAAATTCTTAGAAGTTTTAACACACCAATTTGTATTGATAGAATTTTTCAAGAGGAGTTTCATTCTCAAGTAGGTCACCAAATCACCCTGTATTGAACGCCCTGGAATGTCAAAAAAGCTATCATAATTGTTACTATCTCGTTCTTTCTCGGCAAAACGATTTATCCCGATTTGTAGAAGCCAAAACCCCGAGAAGGAATTTCAACAAAATCGTAATGCCGTTTACGAGAATTACATATAAATAATATGTATACAAATAAACAAACATTATATGTATTATATTATTAGATAAATAAGTAAAAATATATTTGCAGCATATCAAATCTCGTTAAAAGAACATTTAAACAATTTTTGCTGCATAATTTTTAGATGAGATGTTAAAATTAATTTAAAAGATTACCTTATATCAAATAAAAATGCAAAATGATTCGTCTTATTTTATTACTGATACTGTAATACCTATTCAAGTTTCATTTGCACATGGCATAAATAGGAATAATTAAAAATATAATTGCATATCACCTTTTGACAGTGGAGGCATATAAAATATTAGTAAATTATTATCAGATTTGTGAGAATTTCACGATTGAAAGAATATTCATACTAAACTGGTGAAGTTCGGAAATCAAATGTTTTCAATTAGCTTTAGAATCTCATCTTCTGTAAATGCGCAAACTTCTATAAACACATTCAATTTGATCACTTTAATAGTTTTGTTAATAAAGTAAAGGCATAAATGGATAGAAAAGTATACATCTTTGTAATTAAAAGTCTATTATTTTAGTAATATTTATAATTTGCTACACGATTGTATACAATAGGGTTTTTACTGCTGTTACATTTTGAAATTAGATTAAGGCTTAAGCTACTTGTTATAGTGGGCGCAATCTCACTTGGATTTTATTATTAATTTATCTTTAAATTACTTATTTACGTAAATAAAGATACTTTATATGAGGGTCGTTTTTTTTCAACCTCCGATCACACAGCGCTAACATCAGATAAGCAGTAGGCGGGCGATATTCACAAAACGGAACAGGGCGTTCCCCCACAAAATACTCTATGATAGGCCCGACCAGATCATCAGTAGTTGTCGAGTTGCAGACGAAAAAACATGACCGCCTCAATTAAGTCTCCGGCCAAGTGCAAATAGCCTAGTGTTATACGATCCTTGCAAGCAGCAGAGAATAGTGCAAGTTATATGAATTAAATTGTTTATTGCTTATTAATAATGTTTGCGTCACGTTGAAATAAACGCTGACGCCTTTTGTATTCTCTATGCGATTGTATTTGAGATCATTCTAAGCTTAACCATTGTTCGATGTTCACGTAATTTTGTTTGTTGTTTTTTGGAAAATAAAGTTTTTGAAATTTTTTTACAACTAATTTTAAACAAGAAATAACTTAACTGGCGCAGTCTCAGTAGCATTGGCGTAGTACTGATTCAGGAGAAAGCCACAGCATTGGGCTGATTTTTCCAAGCATTCGAGTACGTGGGTTTTGACTGTTAGACGCCAAACGGACCAGTGAACGAGAAAACAATAGCTTCAGGATCACGAGAAGGAAAAGAGCTCTGAAGGTTAGTGTAACCGAGTTTTTCCATTTCCTTTTCACATAATTTCCTTGATTGGGAATTTTTGTTTTTATTGAAGACTAATATCTATATATAAATAGGTTAAGACAAAACGATTAAGTACCATTTTCTCCTCTGTCTCTCAACCGATTTTCTTCATTTTTGTTTTGTTTAGTAGCTACTGACGACCTTCAGTGTAGATTGCTAATATTAATTTATAATAATGGTTCATTCATTAAATAAAATATAATAAAAATTCATTATTTACGTCATAATGTCAACGCCAAACAACTGAATATGCCGCGTGCCTCCACCGCCAGATTCAAAACATTGAGTAATTATATATAGAGGGACCAATGCTGTTTATACTGAGCATGTACTACTGGAAGTGGCATGCAAGAGTTGTTATTGTTTAGTGGTAAAGTAATCGTTGTATATTATAATTATACAGGGCGATTCCAGATATGTTCAAAATAATTTTTTTCGTGGGTGGCACATAAGCAGTTGCATATATAGGGTGTTTAAAATACAGAGTAGAGTGCAATTATAATTAATACAATAATTATATAGGCAAGCCCATTAGCGGTTGAATTTACAGGGTTCTTGGAATAGAAGGTGTAGTAGAATTACGGTTATACAGGGTGGTGCAAAGAATATTATACAGAGATGCATATACAGGGTGGCGGAAATGGAAATGCAACATTTCGTAATCCATAAGCAGTTGTATATATAGGGAAGATGAAATATAGGGTGAGAGGAATTATAGATATACAGGATGATGATAAAAAATGTTAGAAACGGAAATGATTTATAGAGTAGCCCACGAAGAGTTCCATATATATGATGATTGAAATATAGGTCAGAATAGAATTATAGTTAAAGATAGTTAAAAATTTCATAAACAAAAAGGGTAAATACCGTGGCTCATAGGCAGTGGCATATACAGAATGGTTTACCGGGTGGTTCAAAAATGTTAAAAAATATTATGCGTGGTCCATGAGCAGTTCCATATACAGGGTGGTGGAAATATATAATGAGATGGAATTATTATAATGAGGATTTTAATAAATGTTTGAGATTTGAGTGCAATTATAGCTATACAGACAGGTTAGAAAAAATAAATATGTATGGTAGCCCATTAGCGGTTGCTTTGTTGTCATATTAAATTAAGAATTACGAATTTGAACACAAATAAAGTCCTATGAATTATATCTGAAAAAAACTTGAATTTCTTTACTTATTTGTAGAAGTGAGATGTAAGACCGACATCTAGGATTTTCGAGGAAACTATCACACAGAGGTTCCGAATCTGGATCCGTTCCGTGTAATTGCTGTTCTCCCTAAAGTCCTAGGATAGAATGTCCCGATACGATTTTCAGGTTACTTAACCTGCCAGAGATATTGACACAATTGGTCGAATTTCGACCACTGGGCGACAGCTAGTTTTAATAAATTTACAATTGAATTTATATTTGATGATTTTATAATTGAAATAATAATTACATAAAGAAAGATTTTATTATGAGAGTCTATTTAGCAAAGTCGTTTTTAGATATAGAAAACATTTTAACATTTCAAACTTGTTTGAATTTATGAGTCTTGATCCAGAGATAGACCAATTGATTAATAGCATTAATAACAACTTAGCTATAAACGAGGAAATGGCTACTAGAACCACCACACCTCAATAAAATGTGCAAATAAATACACAAATACTAAAACTTTACGTAGATATGATAACACCATTTGATGAGAACTCAACCTGTCTGAATCAGTTTATTTCTAATTGTGACTTTTTAATAGATGCCTACAAAACAATTGCAGACCAAACATTTCAGCAATATTTAATTAAAGTTATTCAATCTAAACTAATTGGATATGCAAATGTTTTGGTTGGCTGTAGAAGCGAACTGATATCTTGGGAATTAATAAAAAATGCTTTGGAACAATGTTTCGGAGATTGACGTAGTCTAGATTGTTTAGAGCAAGATTTATTCATGGCTCGTCCAAATAAGGGCGAATCAAGTATTGATTTTGGTAAACGTCTTCAAGTATTACGCATCCATTTAGTACAAAGAATCGCTAGTTTACCTATTACCGAAATGAATAACGAAACTAAATTAGTTTATTTAAAACAATATGATCAAATGCCACCTAGAACTTTTATTAGAAATCTTTCAGGAACTTTACAAAGTATAATAAGACTTAAAAATCCGGATACTATTGAAACTGCAATTAATTATATTCTAGAAGAAGAAAATTTTAATTATTCTTTACATGGTTTCAAAAACCCTCCACCAGCAGTGCAACAAAAACCTAACCTAATATGTATCGTCCAACTTTTTCTCCTAACAATGTTCAAAATATATCTTCGTCTCAAACAATGCCAAGCTCTCAATATCGTCCACAAAATTTCAATCTCCAGCGTCCACAAAATTTTTGCGATTCAAAGCAGAATCCACCTAAATTTCCAAGTCAACCTATTGTAGTTCAACCGAGACAAATCCAGCGACATTATCCAATACATAATCAAGTTTTCGGAAAACCCCCAAATGTTTCGCACCCACTGGCAAAACACCTCAAAATAAGCCAGTACCAATGTCAGTTACCAGTCAACTTTCAAATAGTAAACCCCAGCAACAATTCAGAAATCAAGAAAATTTCTTTAAAGCCTGAGGACCGAGAAATTTCTATTCGGAGGAACTTTTTCAAATAGATTCCACAGAAAACTTTTCTAATCCCGATCTTCAAAATGACTAATTATGAAGAATAATTTATTGACGATCAACCTATTTATACAAAGGAAATCCAACTTATGAAATGTCTGAATATCTTTCAAATATATCCGAAATTCAAACTTTCACTGAGCCTAACATACACCAAAATTTTCGTCAAACCAGCCTAAACAAGGGAATGACATAATAGAAAATTATTTCGATTTTAATTCTAATAATCTCCCATTTATTCAAATCAAAAACCCTCCTATAAAATTATTAATAGATACAGGCAGTACGAACTAGATCTTAACTCCTGACATAGCAAAAAAGTATTTTCGCCATAAAATATTTCAGTCAATGACAAGAATAAAGACAACTGTTGGTGAAAAACAGTCGTTTTTTAAAACAAAGTTAGATGCATTCAAGGAATTTAACACACCTTATAAAATTACATTTTCGTTATTCAAATTTCATAGTCATTTCGACAGCGTAATAGGATTAAATGACATTAATAATATGAAACTTACGCTGGACTTTTTTAGAAATGTTTTATATAAAAATTCTTGTAGAATATCCATTTTTTACGAACTTGGCACTTCAAAATATAATATTTAATAAATCAAAATACTGACAAAGCCATTATTTTACCTGAACTAAAAATTAAAAAATCATATTTTCCTGAAAGTTCAACTAATGCAAAAACCTATTTCAAAAAAATGAAAATGAATAATATCAACAATCGAAGAATTCCAATATTATTTACAAAGCCAATTCATGCCTATAGATCTAAAGTAAAACAAAAAGACACCTTTAAGCCTTCCTATATGCTTCCTAAAATTTATTATCAAATGAATGGAAATAATAAGTGTTACAACAAAAAAGAGAAACATAACTTAAAACCCGACGCTATATCGAAAATCGCAATTAACACCTATGGAAAACGAAACTTTCATTGACAACTCTAACAACGTTAACTAAATAATGCCGCAACAGGATAACGAAATCTATACATACATAATTGCTAAAAAAAACAACCAAATAATTTTTATTCGAGACAAAAAAAATTATCCTTACTGACTAAAACACGCAAACCTGTAAGGTTAACTGTTAACTACGAACAAGAGATAATTAAATTTTTCACAAATTTTGTAGATCCGAAAAGAAAAAAACTATGCTGCTTATATATTAAAAAGAAACAACCGTTGCCCTTCTCCCAATTTTACGAACTACAATACAACGAACTTTTAAAAGTAACAGTTATCAATTAACCTACTCAAATAAATTTATTCCTGACTAGCTGACCCGGCAGACTTCGTACTGCCTCATCGAAAAATAAAAGACCTAATCTTTTGTATAAAATGATTTTAAAACAAACAAATCGAATCCGTATTTAATAAAAAAGCATTTATTGAATAAAGCATGAATTTTTTTTCCCGGCAATTATTCGAATTTTTCTCACCTTTTAAACCTTCCCTAGACCTCCACGAATAATTCAAGACCAAGATAAGATAAATCCGTTCAGCCATTCTCGAGTTTTAGCGAGACTAACGAACAGCGATTGATTTTTATATATATAGATAGTGAAGTTATAAATAGGCACAATGAAATAGTTAAACAACATCATGAAATGAAATAATTCGCGAGAAGTTCCAATTGAATTTAGAGAAAAATCAAAATATATCTGTACAGAATAGGGAAGGTTTATGAAATAAAGCAAAATCCAGGTATGTCAAAGAAACTGTGAAATACGACATCGGTTTGAAAGAAAATAAAAAATAAATTGGTACACAAGTCAAAAATTAGAAAGACTAATTCTAAACAATTTTTCCAGAATCCTCAAAGTAATTATGAAGATCCCACTCCTTCTAATACTGCTAATTTACTCGAAATGGACAACGCCCACTGATATAACCATCCAAGAAATAAATTCCTTACTTTTACCACTAAATTTAGGAAATAGTAAAATAGTAGAAACAAAACATACTTTTTATCATTACATAGAAACCACCCCTATTTACTGGCAATTTGCTAATATTGAGTAGTTTTATAATAATACTAAATTAATATTAAAAACTATTTCTATAGATAATTCTAGTGCTTTGCCTAAAAACTTACTTAATCACTCTGAATATATGTTAGATTTAACAAAAAATAAATTAGGAAACTTAGTTGTAAAAAACAGACAAAAACGTGGATTAGTAAACGTTATAGGTAAAGCTAGCAAATGGTTATTCGGAACTCTTGATTCAAATGATCAAAAGAGATATGACAATGAAATCGAAACAAAATCAAAATTCATTTAATACTGAACTAAATTTAAGAGCCCCCCCCTTAATAATAAATTATAATAATTAATCTCTATAATGATACAATTTACAAACTTAATGAAAACCAGAACATAATAAAAAATAATTTAGAAACACTAACCCAAAATGTCCACAGAGATATAAAGATAGTTAATAATTATGTCACTTTTAAACATAATTGATCAAATAATTTTGAATTGTCAAAATTTGATTAATTTCATAGACAATTTAGAAAATGCTATAATATTTGCTCATCTTGGTGTTCCATAATTCCATAATACCCTTAGCAGAACTCACTAAATTAATTTCGAATTTGGAAACGGTATATTATCAGAACGAGATTCATAAATTTAATAACCCTCTTTATTATTATGAACTTGCCGGTTTACAAGTTAATTTTATGGAAAGTAAAATAATATTTGCTATTCATATACCGTTATTGTCAAGGGATATTTTTCAAACCTATCACCTGTTACCACTACCTTATAATTACTCAATTGTCATCCCTGACCATCCCTACCTTATACTCAGCACAAACCAGTATCAATTCGAGAATGCCTTATGTCCAGAGCTAGACAGCATATTTTTCTGCCACAAGCATATAGAACTCAAAAAAGACACCTCCATATTACCAATGATGAGAGCAGATCATCCAAACTGTCATGTAACCAGCGCCAAACTGACCAAACCCATAATAGAGGAAATCAATAATAAACATATATTGGTTATTCGCGAAAAAGAAGCAATAAAGATGTTCCAATCCTGTGAAACCAAAGCCGTGATTCTTATCAAGAAGCCAAGCCTGGTAACGATTCCCGAAAACTGCAGTACCACAATTAATATAACATTTTCGAACTTTAACTAAATTTTTCATGAGAAACCACTAGTATTACCGGAAATTCAGACCACATTGCTATCCAAAGATAACAACATCAAACCAATCCAGCTTCACACTATTAACTTAGAAGAAATTAAACTCTTAACGCAGAAAACAATATATGAAGAAAACCAAAATTGGGCCAAATGTCACTCTTCAATTTGGAATACTTTTTTTTTCATTTGGTCTAATTTGCTTAATTTTATCCATTTCATGGTTGGCATACTGGAAAAAGCTGCAACATCTTGAAGGTAATCAAACAGGAGACCACCCCAACCAGCCCAACCCCTTATCGGTGTTGTTCCAGCCTAACGAGGGAGGAGTTATATGAATTAAATTGTTTATTGCTTATTAATAATGTTTGCGTCACGTTGAAATAAACGCTTACGCCTTTTGTATTCTGTATGCGAAACATTGAATTTGAGATCATTCTAAGCTTAACCATTGTTTGATGTTCACGTAATTTTGTTTGTTGTTTTTTAAAAAATAAAGTTTTTGAAATTTTTTAAAACTAATTTTAAACAAGAAATAACTTAATTTGCAGCAGAAAGAAGACTTCCGGAATCGTTCTGATCCACGACAACGCCCGTCCTCGCAGTGCTGGTGCAACCCAGAAGCTTCTTCAGCAATTCAAATGGCATATTTTCGATCACCCGCCATACAGTCCCGACCTAGCGCCGAGTGACTTTCACCTTTTCCCCGAACTGAATGCGTGGCTTGGAGGGCCGCGCTTTTAAACTAATGAGGAGCTTCAAGGCAAAGTCATAGCCCACTTCAAATCATTGGCGGCAACATTTTATGAAGAGAGTATTGGTAAGCTGGTAAAAATAAAGAAATTCGGTTGAAGGAAAGAGGAGAAAATGGTACCGAACCGTTTTGTCTTTGCCTATTTACATATAGATGTTGACTGGACGCCACTGTTGAAGCCGGAATATTTGTAAACAAATATATCTGTTTCTCTATCTATTTGTGTCTCATGTTTCAAACCTTTTTCGTTTGGTTATATCTGAAAATGCCGGGTCCATTTATATTAGTAGTCATTGGCCACAGGTATTAATTTAATGTTTCACCAGATCAGTCCGCCTTCTTTTTCCTTTCTCGACGTCGAAGATATGTTAGTAGTGTCTAACGGTGTCCCTCAATTTTGCTTTCTGCATTGGTTTTAAATGCCTGTCAGAATCTGTTACATGAGTTTGTCTAGTTCTTCAGATAGTTTACCTGGTGGTATTGATGTATGTTATGTGCTTCTAACCACAGAGGAAACCGTGACTCAAAATTGTTCGTTTCTTTATGGCAACCGAGTATGAATTCAGGTTTATTACTCGTACTGGTACAATCTCCTCGGCAATCAACAAAGTCTTTCCCAGTGATATTCATCTGCCTATATCTCCATCTTAAAGTTCGAGATGAAACATCATTACTGTTCCAGCTGAGACTAGTTGGCTACAGGTCGACAGTAACCCATCCACATCGAACTTCTTTAGTTTTCCCGACGAGGAAGTCGGTACTACGTTGCTCTCCTTGCAACGACTCTGTATATGTCCTACCTTACCACATTTCCGACATCTGTGTTGTATTTTTTCGGTAAGAACGTCCCCTACTATCTTCCTTACAGAGGCTTTATCATTTCCGCTATATCCTGCTTTCCTTTCAATGTATCGGACTCTGCTCTGACCTCAATAGGTATTTCACAGTCTCAAATTCCAGAGCTCGAACCAGGGCATCCACTAATTGAGTCGGTCAAGGTAGTGTCAATGCTTGTCTGGGTTCGTGGTTCAGAAGTCCATCCAAAAACTCTTGCACTGCTAACCTTTCTATCACATTTTCCGGTGTAGTTATATAGGGAAGGAGAACCAGGCGGGCCATATCAGCTTCAAACTCTTATAGGGATTCATTCGATTTCTGGTGGCGATAAGTTTATGTCAACTTAAATGTCATAAATCGAACTTTCATTTGCAATTTACATTTTCAATACATATAAAGCCATCGACAACGAAGTCAGAATCGACCTTGAAACGTTTGGTTTTTCCTTTCAATACACAGCTTTTTATTTCAATTGTGGTGTTATTCCCAAGAAAACATAAAAATAACCAAGAATATGCCACAAATAACATTTAGAAGACAAATCAAACTTAATCAGTCATAAACTAACCTAGAGGGGGAAATAGCATGGAACAACACAAAGTTTTTACTTATCGATGAAACCTTAAAAAAAAGCAAATGAAAAATGTGTGAATAACTCACACAGCATGATTGAGAACGCCAAACTTGCCATATCCACAAAACATAAACGTAGACAATATACACGAAACCTGGTTGATCATATGGTAGATGCTGGTTTTTCTCAGAAAATTTGTGAGAAGTTTTTCTGTAAAGGACAATCATGACAGAGCAATTTTTCGGAAGTGTTGCACTTTATCTCAATTGTAAATTTCAAATACTTATCAGTTAAACAATAGTGCAGGCTGAGAAAATTCGAATGAACAGACAGAATATATTTCGATGCTAACACACTATTAGTGTTTTGCAGACAGTCACTGACTTCACATCTATATGAGATGCCTACTCATATATTTTTCTTTAATTTCTAATAAATGAACAGACTATTTTTTCCATATGGAGAAAAGTAATAATTCGTTACAAACTAATGGTTACTTGACCAGGTACGAAGTAAACGAATACTACAGACTACTTCGGCAAATCGTTACTTTTTCTGTATCCGTACTAATTGATATAACGCGAAACCCTTCGTTGTATGACTAATGAATATCATTATAAGCCTAAAGTTAGATGAGATGAAAGGACACCTCACACACAAACCTACATTGTGGGCTGCCGCAATTTCTTGAAAAATATTTAATTAATTCGTATTACATTGACAAAATATTTTATAGAAATATGTGTCATAATTACACAATAGATATTTACGTATTATAAGACTTATTTTACGTTTGATCAAAGAACTAAGTATATAGTATTTGATTAAGAATCTGAATAATGGGTATTCCGAAATGTAGTATTTATAGTCCAGCTTCATAGATCGCCGTCGTAGTTCCTTATTGTTGTAAATTAGTACCGTTAGTAGGTACAATTTAATTTTCCATATTATACCTGTATCCACATTTTTATAAATACATACATTCTTTGAATTTTTGAATATGAAATTATATATAT
Source organism: Octodonta nipae (assembly GCA_034190945.1). NCBI lineage: Eukaryota > Metazoa > Arthropoda > Insecta > Coleoptera > Chrysomelidae > Octodonta > Octodonta nipae. Next base: position 54,563,613 of record CM067221.1, on the reverse strand, counting down.
AGTAGGTATTATTGGGTTATTATTTCTATTACTTTTAGGGTAGTTTAAAAGTAATTAGTGTATTTTGATATCAATATTGAGTTAAATTTCCTTTTATTTCATTTTTCAAAATGTTTTCTTGTCTCAAAACTTTTTGGTTTCTATATTCGACTTCCGGGGTCTTTTATCGAGAACAGCCACGTCAACGGGCGGTGATCGGTACAAAGTTGGAACTTTCGGCCATAGATTATCGGTCTCCAGTGCTTCACTGCCCAAACAATAGCCAACAGTTCTCTCTCAATAGTCGAATACCTTGTCTCGGCTTGACAAAGTGTCCTGGAAGCATATCCAATGGGTAAATCTTTACCTATTGGCCCTTGGGATAGTACAGCGCCGATTGCAAAAGCACTGGCGTCAGTGGTTAGTATGAATGGTTCCTCGAAGTTCGTGTAGATCAGTATTGGTGTCGAAGTTAATAAAGCACGTTTGAGTTCGTTAAAGGACGTGACGCATTCAGCGTTGAAATTAAACGGTTCATCCTTTTGTAAACGTTTAGTTATGGGTTTCGATATTCTCGCGAAGTTTGGAATGAACCTCCGATAATAACCAGCAAGTCCCAAAAATGACTTAATATCTTTGGGGTTCTGCGGTTGAGGAAAGTTTAAGATACAGTCGACTTTCGACGGGTTGGGTTTTACACCGTCTTTAGTTATTAAGTGTCCCAAATAAGCGACTTCCTTGCGGAGAAACTCGCATTTGTCAGGCTGCATTTTGAGGTTTGCCTTCCTAAGTCTCTTAAAAACGTCAGTTAGTCTTGCTAAGTGTTCGTGAATGGTGGGGAATAAACGATTATATCGTCCATGTACACCAAACATCTTTCGTTCTGGATTCCTATCAGAATATTGTCCATCACCCTTTGGAATGTTGAAGGGGCATTTTTCAACCCGAAAGGCATGCGGACAAATTCAAAATGACCGTTCTCTACAGTGAAAACGGTTTTTTGAATGTCCTTGGACTCAATTTCAATCTGGTGGAAACCAGAAGCTAGATCTAGGGTGGTAAAATACTGGCATTTGCCAAGTTGGTCTAACAGATCGGATATGTTGGGTAACGGATATTTGTCGTTTATTGTCAGTTCGTTTAGTTTTCTATAGTCCACGACTACGCGCCATTTCTGTTTCCCGGAGCCGTCGAGTTTTTTCGGGACAACCCATACAGGGGAAGACCAGGGAGAGTTTGAGGGACGAATGGTGCCCTGTTCTAACATTTTCGAAACTTGGTTACGGACTTCCTCTTTGTGAATTTGGAATGTTTAATTTCATTCGTGAAACTAAGATGGTCACCTTCTAAGTAGAAAATGTCGGAAAAGTCAAGACAAAGTTGTTGTATTAGTTCCGCCTCTTCCTCGTTAAGGTGTTTGAGTCGGAGTTGATTGTTAATCTCCGTTTGTCTGTCGAAGTTAGGATTAGTTGCAAACGAAATTTCTTCACAGTCATTTACAGAGTAATTTTGAATGGGTTCTAATTTGATAGTGTCGAAATTTACTGTTTTTGGGCAGGCGTTAGCGTTTAAGATGGATGTAAAAAATTCTCTCACATTTTCTAGGACGGTAGTGGTTAGTATAGCTTCTGTGTTACGTAAGTCGCATTTGAATTTGCAAATCCGTTGTGTTCGCGGTTCAATAGTAATCGTGTTTGAAATTATTGGGTTAATTGTTGGAGATTGCCTGTTTGAAGATATTGTTTCGTCTGTTACTTTCATAAGTGGAATAGTTTTGAAGTTGGTTATAAGAAGTTTTTTGTTAAAGTCAATCACACAATTGTAATGTTCTAAAAAGTCAGAACCTAGTAGACCATCGAATTCGATGTCTAAGTTACAGATGTAAACTTTGGGTGGATCGTTAAGATTAAATGGGACTAAGGTCGATTTGTTAATCACGATTTTTTGATTAGTGATACTTTGTATCACAACGTTTTCTGGGTATCGGTGTCGAAAGTGTTTGGTTTAAAAATTGATAAACCGGCACCTGTATCTATTAACAGTTTATACGTATTAGTGGCGTCGTTGATGTAGAAAAGGTTCTTAGAATTTACCGAAAGTGAGGGGCTTATAGGAAAGCTTGTTCCGGAAAATTCAGGTTGGGGTTGAAGTCGTCGAGTAAACTCATTGTTTCGAACTGGGTTTGAAGATTGCAGATCTGTGTATCGGGTGGTTTGTCCACTGTAAGTACCTCTTGAAAATTTTGTCGTCGGTCTTCGGGTAATTCAGAAGGGAATTCAGGGTAATTGCTTTCAAAAGTTTCAGGATAGTCATTTTGAGAGTATTCGAAATCTGTATTTTGGGGGTCTGAATAAGAACAATCGTCTTGATAGTATGAATTTGTATAAGCGTCATCGTTTGTGAAATTGTTCAAAGGGTTGTAGAACTCATCTTGGTTGAAGTGGTGGGTTCTTTGTTGTTGGTTTCTATAAAAATTGGGATTTGGTCGAGATTGATTAGAAGTTTGATATTGCCCACTGGCAGAAGGTCGGTTTTGTTGTGCGGGATACCTATTGGGATCAGTATTGGGCCTAGTTTGATTAGCCGATTGATAAGGAGGATTCGGTCTAAATTGTTGCGGGTTGTTATTGTTAAAGTTTTGGTGTGGTTGTTGTTGTCGTTGTCGTGTTAGTCATTCGTTATACAAATGTCCGGTGCGTTTGCAAAACGAACACTGTTTTACAAAAGTTTGAGGAGGTGGTCGTATTTGTGGTTGATGTTGTTGAGAGTTCCGTACATTTGAGAATTTTTGATTTTCCAAGTGACAAAGTCCAACTTCTATTAGGTTCAATACACTGACTGTTGTCTTACTGATGTGTATAACATCCAAGTATTTCACTTTAGAACTTGTCATTCAAGGAAGCGTATCTGACGAGAACTCCTGGTTCGAAACGGCTGTCATACGTTGAATGATATAGTTCTAAATATGTGGATATATATCTGTATATATATTTACTTATGTGTTTTTATATAAAACACTCGAACCATCTGTCAAGAGTATGGTATATGTTATAGCATAGTATGCCTTCATATACTTAAATTACTCAATAGAAGGTAGATGTCACCGACATCTATTAGGTTCAATACACTGACTATTGCTAGAGTACTCCGCACATCAAAGCCACCAAAATCAAACCTAACTTCTAACGAAAGACATGCACTAAAACAACTACCTAACAACGATGACTTAACTATTCTTCCTGCCGACAAAGGTAACGCGACTGTTCTTCTCAATACTAAGGACTATGTCCACAACATGAATTCCCTACTCCACACTGCAGACTACGAAATAATGAACAATAATCCTACTACTTACTTAGAGAAAACAAATCGAAACCCAGGCCTTAAACTCGTCTAATTTAAAACCTTCCTGTTGGCTTAGATATGTAGATGATACTTTTGTCATTTGGCCTCATGGCAGAGATTCGTTAGACTTCTTTCTACAACACCTCAATGGTATACATTCTAATATACAATTTACAATGGAAATCGAGGCCGATTCTTCTCTCCTGTTTCTTGATGTCCTCATAACAAAAACTAACAATGACAGACTCTCACATACCGTCTATAGTGTCTGCCCAATTGAGTTCTGTAATGAAATCTTTGACTCTTACATCTATTTGTTTAACAGATATTGCCAATAGACAAAACGAACTTAATAATCTTCAACAAATCCTTCGACAAAACGGTTATCATCCGGACCACAACCATCGAGTATATGAACACTCTCTGTCAGTTCGTAAAAAAGATCCGACTTCAGCTCTCGCGCATCACCATATCCAAACAGGGCACTCTATCAACTTCGAGGACAGTAGGACTATCATATCTCTCAATTCTCTTAGGGCATCCACTATTCGCGAAGCTATCGAAATAGAGAAAAGACCTCTCTGTCTAAATAGACGCGATGACAGCACTCGCCTTCCCACAGCTTGGGAAGGCGAGTGTAATTGCCAGATTAAACAAACCAGACACGCCCACCAACACCTAAACTCCATACAAGGATTCAATTTATAGTAGAACTTGAAGAAAACAACCAGCTGCCTTTCCTTGACGTCCTCGTAAGAAAAAAACCCCCAGAATGGACACTTCGACCACACCGTATATAGAAAGCCGACACACGAACAGATACTTAAACTACAAATCACGCTAGTTTCCAGATCCATACGACTGACCGACGACAATAACAAAACACACGACACGACGGATACACAAACAACACAATCAAAAAGGCAATAGCACAACAACACCATGAGCCAAAACCAAATGATGACCTCACTGAAAAAACAAAAGTAGTCTTACCATACATCAAAGGGACAACAGACAGAATTGGCCGAATTCTTCGAAGGCATGACATAGCGACGGCATACAAACCTATAGACTATAGGCATAAGCTTAGGAAATCCCAAACCAAAAGTTAAACTTGAAAACCAAGGGGTATATAGTATAACTTGAGGAACGTGCGACAAGGTATACGTCGGACAAACGACCAGGAGAATTTCAGCAGGTTTAGATGAGCACAGATTAGCTCTCAAAAATAAACAGACAACATCGGCCCTTTTCCAACACCAACAACAATCGGGCCATAAAATCAATTTCGATAGTTGCAAACAAATCACACAAACAACTCATTACAAAACCAGACTAATACGAGAAGCCATCGAAATCGAGAAAAGTGGACATCTCAACAAAAGAGATGACGCCATGCACCTATCTAACACATGAAGACAATTATTCAAATCAAACAAAATAAAACAGAATTCGCCACGTAAAATACAAACCCGCCAACAAGTAACACACCCGGCACTTCAGCGAAGGGGGCGGAGTCAACAACAAAAACTTTAGAAAGGAAATAATGAGTCAGAAAATAGAAAATCAAAATCAAAAATATAGTTATGGCAAATCATTTATATTAAAATTTAGTTATGAACTATGACGTTAGTTAACTAATGAATAAATTTTAAAAGTTTATAATGAAAATTATTCCTTAAAACACCATCTACAAAAATGGTATGATGTCATTTTTTTGTAGAATGATTAGAAAAAAAGTTATATCAACAAATAGAAATGTAACATTTCAATGAACAAATTATGATATGCCACCGTTTCTCGTCCCTGGGCTATCAGCAAACAGTTTTTGACAGTTGGTATGTCATTTGTATTAGGGAAAGAATAAAAGCGATTTGAAATGAATGTCAGTTCGAACGCAGTAGTAAAATGAGGGGAATGTGCTTCTCCCCACCAGTACATTTTATTTAATTCCGAATACCAAAATGCAGGCTCTCAAACTGATTTTACATACAATAAAACAAAACTAAAAGAAAATTAAATTATGAGGGATTATACTTAGAGAACTAATAATTAATATGTTCCTTTCAGATAGTTAAAATATTAATTTAGCTCAAAATGGGAGCATTGTAAACTTCACGTAAAATCAAAAGCCCTGGAAAAAAAATAGATTTGCAAGAAAACCTTCTGAGTTGTAAATTTGAGATTCTCACCAGTTATTTACCTCGCAGTAATGAAAGATTCTGCCGAGTTTCAAAATTTCAACGCATTTTACACAATAACTATGGACGATTGAAAATTGCCTATGTTTTACAGTTTTTTCCAAATAACTCAATAACTAATTATCCAATCGGCTATATGAACCTATCATTTAGTCGCTATTGAAATGACGTATAAAACAAATTTAGTTTCGACCCTAGAACTTTTCATTCAGCTGCTGAAAACTTACAAAAACTGCTAAAATTGCGATTTTTGCAACTTTAAATACTTCGTATAATTAATTAAGGAATAAAAATTTGTTATAAAACAGTTTTTATGTGTTATGCTATATACATTCTTCAAGAAAAGTCAATCAAATATCTGTGAAATTTTTTTGCAATTGAAAATACTAACTTCCCTAGAGTAATAAGGCCATTTCTCAAGATGACACGATATTGATCAGCGACTCTCTGTTCGGTAACTTGAAGCTCTGGGTACTCACGACAGAACTCTTGATGGAGTATTTGGATATCCAGTCTTGTCCTTGCCAAGGTTAGTAATTCTGTAAAACGTGTGCATTATAAATTCATAGTGCATTTCATGCGCTGTCTTTTCCGTCCCGCTTGAGTGAGCGCTGGCTGTTGATCCTGGGCGACACTTTCTACGGCCGGAGTTCTCGTTCTCGTTTGACTCCGTTGGTGATGGGCACGTTGTTGCTGTGACTGTATTTGTGAGTGTTGTGGTTCCGTGCCGAGTGTTAATTTTCTTCCTCCTTCATACCGTGGCAAAGTTGTACGTTCGACAGAGCTCTTTGGATGATGATTTTGAGCTTTTGTTAGTAAAACTCGAACATTTCGTTGTAATTGTTCAATATCAGTCTTGCACCAATTAACTATACCGAAAGAGTAACTGAGCATTGAACACGCATAGGTGTTAATAGCCTGAAACAGAATTTTACTGTTTAGTTTGGTGTTCAACAGTCGTTTTACCCTTCTATAAGACTCTGCTGTTAGGTTCTTTTTCATGGTTAAGTGATCAATACGTTGAGCCTACTTTATTTCAAGGTATTTATAAGTATGACCTTCCCCCATAGATTCAAGTGCCATCTCCCATTTCGTAGTGCCCCTGCTGCATTTTGCCTTTAACTATATTAATAATTCGGTATTTGTCTAGACCAAATTTCATATGTCACTAGAGAACCCTTCTACTATTTCAAGCATATCATGCAGCTGTTGTTTCGTAGCTGCCATCAACTTTAAGTAGTCCATTTATAACAAATGGTTTATCCTAAATGTTTGTACGTTGTGTTTGAGACTGAACCCAAAGTTAGTCGAGTTCAGTTTGTTTGAGAGAGGGTTCACGGCAAGGCAGAACCACAGCGGGCTAAGAGTTTCTCCCTGGAATATACCCCTTCTGATTGGAATGGGGTCAGTTTGTTGTTGGCTTCATTCAGTGAGATTTTGGTTTGCCAGGTGGACATGGCATATTCTAAAAAGTTAATAATACAATTATTCACTTTATAGAGTTTCAGTGCCTTAATGAGCCAATCATGTGGAACTGAATCAAAGGTCTTTTTGTAGTTCACATATGCCATGTAGAGATTTCGTCGTTTGACATCGGCTTGATGGCAGACAACGGAATCAATTATCAGTTGTTCTTTGCACCGTATTGAATTTTTAGCGCATCCCTTTTGTTGTTGAGTAATTATGTTGTTCAGATTACAATGTTTGAAAATGCCATGATTAATGCATGATGTTATGAGTTTGTATAAGGTCGGGAGGCAAGTGATTGGTCGGTACTTTGCTGGGTCCTGTGTACATAGGTTGTCCTTTGATAAGAGGTATGTAGCACCATTCGTAAGGAAACTAGGCATCTTGTGTTGGTGGGTAATTATGTCATTTATAAGGGCTGTTAGTGTTTCATGGGTTGCGAACAGTTTCTTTATCCAGTAATTTTACACACCATCTGGGCCTGGTGCTTTCTAGTTATGGAGGTGCTTTATTATGTTGGATGTATCTTCCGCTGTAAATCGTTGGTGTTGCATGGTATCACAGTTCTGAAATGCAGCCTCCTCCTCAGTAATCCAGCTGGCTCTGGAGTCATAGGAAATTGTTTGTGGAAAGCTGTGTTTTCCACAATTCATTTACTGGGGTAACTAGGGGCTTCATTATTATTGATGTTGTTAAGTTTTCTATAAAACCCTTTCTCTGATTGTCGAAAAAGTGTGTTGTAGTTTCCGTTGGTTATTGGTTTTGTACCCTCTCAATCGATTTGTGTCGACAGTCGTACAGTGTCCAGACACTGCTGAGATGTGATGTTTTCTCCATCCCATTGGGAGTGTATTCGGTTGTTGCCCATGATAGTCTTGACAAGTTTTTCTATTCTGTTGTTCCTGACCCCCTTGTTGGTACTCGGTCAGTCTTCCAACGTCTATTCGAAGAAAATTCATTTTCCATTCCATTCAAGCGTTTTGCCAAGGTGGTATTCGAGGTGTTTCTCTAAATTGGGGAGGGTCTTGTTTTGGTCTTATTGCGACCCCAATTGTTCTGCAGATGGAAGTTGCAGCACAGTAGATGATTGTGTGTAGCGACTCTAACGTATTATTAGCACCTAAAATATAGTTTGGCAAGATACATTTGTTCATGGTCTGCAAGACGATACCCAGTTTCTTAGATCTTAGTTTGGGAAGAGTTGGTCTAGTCAGTGTATCAGTTCCACTGTACTCTATAAGAGCTTCTTCCATTTCTTCTAGGATTTTCTCAAGCAGATCAGCGTTGATGGCTGTTCTTGTTGATGTGCTTGAGTCTCGTCCGCTCTTTGTGCCAAAGAAGGTGTTTCAGGCTCTGGATTGATTGTATTTCGACCAAATACTTAGCGCTCCACTTCGCTCTTTATTATGTCCAGTTGTTCAGGCGAAATAAGGCCATTTGTCAAAATGATACGATATTGATCTGCGACTCTCTGTTCGGTAAATTGAAGCTCTGGGTACTCCAGTCTTGTCCTGGCCAAGGTTCGTAATTCTGTAAAACGTGCGCATTATAAATTCATTCATAGCGCTAGCCCATTTCATGTGCTGCCTTTTCAGTCCCGCTTGAGTAAGCGCTGGCTGTTGATCCTGCGCAACACTTTCTTCTGGTGAAGTTCTCGTTTTCGGTTGACTCCGTTGATGATGGTCACGTTGTTGCTGTGACTGAATTGGTGAGTGTTGTTGTGGTTCTTCTGGTTCTTGGGCTGTAGCTCTTTGGACGGCAGGGGCCCGCCTCCTCAGCACCCTGCCCGGACGATTATTATTATTTTCTTGCTTCTGCCAGACGGAAGAAGGACAGTTGATGTCCAAAGTAGTCCACAACAAAAATGGCCAAATGTTTGCAAATGTACAAGTAACATTAAGTACAGGAATAGTTCCTTATTCTCACTGGGCCATTCATAAACCTTAGGTATACCAGTTTTTTTTGTGGACTATTTTCCATATCAACTTTTATTCTTCCGCTTGGCAGAAGCGAGAAAATTTTGGGATATTATTATGTTTCCTTACACGGTCACGTGCTTATATCAACCCTTTTACTACATGCCACACTTATGTCCGTCATTTTTAATACTTGGCTGGATCATAGAACTCATTTGGTCAACAGGGAAGAAACATGGCAGAGGAGAGAAAATCGGAGCAAAACATCTTGTTTTAGGAAAATGAAACTCGAGTTTTTCATTGTTGGCCACGGGGATCCCTCTCAAATTTCGCTTCATTGTATTCAACAAGAACCCAATTTTCAAACCCCTTTGAGGAGAATCTGTCACCTGCTGACGGTCTATAAGCATAACGAGACTAACAGACAATATTAATCCTTGCGAAGACCTGGAAAACATACCATGTTTACCTGTAACGATAGCGATTGCACCGAATTTTAATTTTAACACATTCATAAAAATGTTAGGTTAAGGTCTGCTCTGCAACAGTTCAATAGAAAAAAATATGAAAATTTGTTGTTTTTATTTTCAAATAAACGTGTATAATTACATAATACAATAAAGAACCCAGCACTGTATTATGTTATAAGAAATTTCATATTTTACTAAAAAATGAAATAAATTACAAAAAAAATCTCTGAAGAAGAAAATTTGCAATTTCATTTGGTGTTTATATAAAGAGAATTAAAAATGTATTTGTTTTAGATGGATAGAAAAAACCGACAAATAATAACTTTCGTGAACACGAGACAGTTTTTGGTACTTCCATTTTTCGTTTAATACCATAACTTTGGTACCTAAACTCCTCCAAACATCTATAAAATCTTAAACTGACTTTTTTTCTGTTTTACTGATGTATACTTAGCAAAAAAAAACGTTAGAACATCTTAGTATCTAAATGAGTCAGAATAAGTTTACAAAGAGTGTAACAGAAACAAAAAAAAGAAGCCAAAAAAATATCGAAGCTGTCCAAAAATGCATGCGAAAATTGTCAAAAAAGCAATTTTTGAAATTTGGCTAAAATTTAAACCGTATCTCCGGTGATTTTTAATCGATTTGGACTTGCATAAACAGTTTACAGAAAAAAATTTTGACAATAAAAACAGTTTTTTTTATTTAAATTTATCCAGTATAAAATCTTGGGAATATGCGAGAAATATCAAAAAACAGCAATATAGAATCTCAGGTTACAATATTGTTTCTTTACATAAAATTCCTTAAATTACTCATATCAACAGCTTTCATTGTGTTTTTTATACGTTAAAAAATATCAAATAGTCTCTTCTTGGCAAGCGCATCAATATCAGCCAAAAAATAACTAAGAAATACCTATTTTTGACGGTTTAAAAGCGCGTAAAAAATCGCAGACTCAAACTTTCAGGAAGCTCTATTGTTACAGGGTACATCAACATACTTTTTTTCCAAAAAAATTGAGGACCCACTGCGAACAGTTTGGGAACAAAAGTCATATTTTGACCTATATATATATATATATATATATATATATATATATATATATATTATATCTTGTAAATCACTTTTGAGTTTTTTAAAAAAATATTTATTGAAATACAAAAAATTAAAACATTAAATTGAAAATTAAAATGAACTAACTAAATGGTACAAGTATACTAACGATAAATGACGACCGTGGGACCGCGTCGCTCTGATTTATAACATTAAGAAAGCTGATTAATCAAAAGAACGGTCAAGTCGATGCGTTCCCACGTTTACATAATGAAGCAGGAAACTGGTCAGCGAAATATGATACTTTGTATCTTACACGTGCATGATATTTACGCCTACCAGCTCCCCTTTACCAAGAAAAGTTGATGCTGCAACATCAACTTTTGGAATTTACTGGACGCTAGCTAAATAAGCAAAAACAATACAAATATGGAAATAAAATAAAATTAAAGTGAACATAATGATTAAGTTTAAATAGGTTACATAAAATTCGAAAAATATACAAAACATAATAGTCAAATAAGAATAGAAATGTATCAAAATGGTTCTCACTTCTATAAGTCTGGATGTTCAGGTTCCTCTTCGATTTGGGGCCTCAGTTTTGGTATCAGCCTGGAGAACGGTTTTGTCAGGGTACTCAGACTCTCTGGATTGGAGTTGCCGTTTTTCGGAGGTCTCTTAACGTGCCTTATGATTTTCAATGAGCTGTATACAACAACAATTGTTACAATGATAATTATTGTAGCATACGTGAACCAGGAAATGTTTTTATTAACAAAGGGTTGGTTGATGAGATCGTCGAGATCCCTTGAATACTGGTCCAGCTTGTGGTTGGCTATGGTCCGGAATTGCAAGTTTCTCAGGATGAGAAGTGCAACAATTGAATGGAATTAAAACTGGATGAGAATTGTCCGAAATGTTCATGAATTTTTGTGGTGGCTTGGATTTTCGTAATCCCAAAAAGCACTACATTTCGTTTGTAACCGAATGATAGAATTGTTCGTTAGTTAGTTTTAGCGTCAATTCCTGGACAATTAACGGTCACATGTAAGTTTTTGAAAATTGTACCCTTCACTGAAAACGATGGCACTTTTACAAGTTTCGGGGACACTATGAATGTTTTTCAGGAGCTGCGCCTCACAGGGTGCATTTGACTCTATGGGATACGCGTATAAATCGGAGCACAGTTTTCGGAGTGGAGTCAGTTGTTTGCACGCACTCAAGTCCTTGATTGGTATGCACATAGGCGAATCATCTTTTCGCGCTACATATTTTTGAGTAAAAGAAAGGATGTGATGAAAACCAGTTCTATCATCTAAAATCGGAATAGGGTATAAATGGTAAGCTGTTGCTCTACTAGAGGGATTTTTAAAATGAATACTAGATCTGAGTGAGTTTGAAAGGCTTGTAGTTCAATTACTTCTAAATACTGTGCAACACTTGAAAATCTGACTGGTAACGGTAAATTATTTTTAACAAGGTTTTGAGAAAACTCCTGTAATGCGGCAATCAAATGATCCGGTGTAATAATAGATGAGTGAATAATTTTCAAACGAGCAAAAGTTATTGAATTTAAAATATCGTTAAGGTTATCTTCAAGAAACAAATAACTAGCCATTAGTTTTTCACAAATTTCAAGAAATGATTGTTTGGCTTGAATAGTGGCTATACGGTCATTTAGTTCATGTATCGTGAGGTTGATTTCGTCGTTAATGCCTTCGTTAAAGATTTTCTCGTCTATTTGAAGTTTTTGAATAGTTTCATTAAAGTTTTTAATAATAGTGGTTGTAACCCTCATTTGATTCTTTAAAAGATTTTCGACTTGTAGTTGTCCTTGGTTAAGTCTGTTTATGCTGCTAGTATAGAATTCGCCATCGGATGCATCTAGGTTACCGGTTATTGCTTTAAAGATGGTTCCAGCACCGTCTATTAATCCGCGTTTGGGTCTTTTAGTGACTAGAAATACTTCTGAAAATTTTGTTTTGATGGAGTCGGAGATTTGTGTTAAAAGGTTAATGTGTGTTTGGACGTCCACACGAAAGGCACCTGTATCGTGAAATTTGAAGCCAGGCATAGGATCGAGAGTTCGTTCTAAAGTATTGAGGATTCTGTTATTATTTTCAAATAGTTGATTAAGGGTTGTCAAGTTCCGGTGAACTAATAGAGTCCATTTATAGTTTGATACAATTATTCGACTTTCGTCGTGGTAGTAGATACCGAGAGTGTTGTTAATCGGTTTGACGTCGTACTGTGAAACTGCTGATCCGAGCAGCAGAAGAAACCTGAAAAGAAAGTTAATTTTCAGAATATGGTTTCATTCTGTCAAAGTTCACTTTCGTTCGTTGGTTAGTTCTTAGGTTTAGAAGTGTAGCAGAGTTATTGTGAATCTCAATAATTTGGAATGGGCCATTAAATTTGTTCTGGAGTTTGTCTTTTATTTGTGACTCTTTTACGTATACCTTGTCACCGATTTTGTAATCAGGAGGGTTTTTCGAAACTGTTGGTCAAATCTTTCTTTCGCTTTTTGTTTCTGTAAGGTTTCTGTAAGTCTTTTCACGTGGAATTTTGTAATAGTAAGAAATTCGGTTATTTAGGTCTCGTACATATTTGCTAATTAGTTCTTTTTGATTATAAAGAGTCTCTGGGGGTCTGCTGGAGGTATGTCCGAAAACGAGTTCGAACAGGGTGAAGCCATGGGTCTTATTGGTTGAATTCTTATAGGCAATAATAGCATACGGAAGTACGTTTAAGGGGTGTTCGTCGTGATTTTCAGCTTTGTGAATGCGAATCATTTCTAGTAGAGTAGAATGAAATCGTTCCACGGAGCCGTTTGTTTGCGGGTGTCCCACGCTAGAGTAGGTAAGTTTGATGTCATAAAGTTTGCATAGATCTTTTAGTATGGCATTGTCAAATTCTCTGCCATAGTCGCAGTGGATACGTAATGGTGTACCGAAATGTTGAAAGTACAACATAATAGTACTAGAGTACAGATTTGCCGGATTTATCTGCCAAAGCATAGGCTTGTGAGAATTTAGTCAGTTCGTCTCTTATCGTCAAAATGTGATTTCTATTAGGAATTTCTAAGATGTCGATGTTAATTCTTTCAAAGGGTGTTTTAGGTGTCTCAGTTATGACGAGGGGATTATCTAAGTTTTTTCGACAAGCTTTGGGTTGTTGACAGATTACGCAGTTCTTTATGAAGTTCTCAATGTCTTTAGTAAATCCCGGCCAGTTGAACCTCTCTTTGACACGGCGTATGGTTTCGTTAATACCGCGATGCAAGTTGTTTTTTCCGTTATGATATTGCTCAAGTATTAGTGGTGTTTCGTCTTTTTTAGGAGTTTTTGTGATGTTTTGGCAAATTTTCCACTTAATGTCCTTTTCAGAGAAAATAAAGGAAAGCATTTCCAGAATTGAAAGATCAAGGTTGTTTTCTACACAATATGTTTTCGAGGGGGAGAGAACGTCTTGATTTTTGAAAATAGATGCGAAAAGGACTTCATTTACGATTTCGGGATCGTTTGGAAGCGGGACTATGAAATATTGTCTCCTGCTAACAGTTTTGCTAGCGAATACGTTGATTTTAAATGTTTCAAAATCAGCGACTTCTTCGAAAATGTCTTCGAATATGTCATGATGGAATTCCTGAAGGTTGGATGATTGGGGAAAGATTAGAATATTTTTATTTGCCTTGTCTAGAAGTTGGCAATTAGAAAATTCGATTTTACTATAGTCAATTAAGGAAACAGTTTTGTAACGTTCAACAAAAATTTTGAATTCCTGGGATATCGTTTCGGTAGTTATTTCGCTTTGTTCAGGTTCGGAGGTATTGTCATCGTCTTCGTCATTTAGGGGTAAGATTTTGTGGGGTGTTAGTTTAGTTTTAACCTGGAATAATACGCACTCATCAAGATGGTTGATTTTAATGCGTGATAAGGCGTCGGCGTTTTTGTTAATTTTACCCGGTTTGTAAATGATCTCGTAGTCATATTCTTCGAGTTTAAGTCTTCATCGGGCTAATATAAAAATGTTTTTTTTTTTGTCAAGTATCGGTGCTTTAGTTAATAGTACTAATTCTTTACAGAGTGTAGGCTGACAGCAACCATCTAACGGAGTAACGAATTTAACAACGAGTACTCAGGATCGAAGTAATGAGTAGTAAAGATTGGTTAAAAGTACATACTGTTGTCAAAGCCATCTTTCCACCTTTTGCAAGCTCTCGCTCGTACCACTGATCTTAACTAAATTGGGTATTTGACTGTTTTTTGTAAACCATCAAAAATTGTCAATAATGTTGTAATAAGCTCGCAGTATGGTTTTTCTTTATAGTTTTTAACGTTTTCGAAATAATCGGGAGTTAGATTCAAATAAAAATAAAGACTGCGTAAACGTTACATTTTTTATTTGTGCCGTAAGGACCGCGGTGTTAATTTATTATATTGTTCTGTGACGAGTTCTTAGAGCATATACTTCTGGATGTAGCCTGAAATGCACACATATCGTGACCAGGAAGTAGATACATATGGGGGAGTCTTAACCTTAAAAGTTGAGACGAAATCAAAAATGTAGAAGTGGTCTTCGATCGCCCAATGGGCTTTTGGCGCCGAACGACCTTCGTCCAAATTTACAAGATAGATTTTTCATAGTTGCCAAGTTTCATGCGTTCTAATGTTTCATCAAAGCTTCAAGCTCATAATTTATTTCATTTAATTTTAAATTTTCATTTTTTACCGTTTTAAGCTATTTATACTTACACACAATTATATAATTTAGATAACACATAATGTTTAACAATTATGTTTAGTTACTAAATAACAAACTAAATAGTTCAGAAATTTTCACTTAAAAAATGTTTTACACTATATGTGTTTCGCCATAATATGGCTTCGTCAGGTGTACAATGTGTTTTAAACAACTTCTGTTGTACGCCAAATTTATTCTATTTATAGTAACTCATACAGAACCATTAAAGAAATTAAGGAGAGGGGATGAATTTGTATCTAGTTGGTCATTTAACAAAAGGCCTGAATATTAAGGTTATTAATTTTTTTAATATTAATTAAATGACCAACTAGATACAAATTCATCCCCTCTCCTTAATCTGTCTGATATTACTATAAATAGAATAAATTTGACGTACAACAGTAGTTGTTTAAAATACATTGTACACCTGCGCAAGCCATAATATGGCGAACACGTGTAGTGTGTTTATGTGAAAATTTCTGAACTATTTAGTTGGTTATTTAGTGTAGGATGGATTTTCATTAAGTACCGGCCTCAACGATTCAATTATGTTTAGTTGAATGTTGAAAATTAATATTATTTAAAAAACTTTTTAAAATTCCTAATTATAAACTAAAACTAAAGTAGCCTTTGTAAAATTTCCACATTACTCAGCTAATCGGATTTCATTTTCGCAATATTCAAATGTGAGTATTCAATTAATATTTTCTCAAATAATTCAGAAGAAAACAGTAATTATGAATAACTTTTAAACTCGCTTTGTTAACCTTAAGGTTTAAATATTAAAAAATAGACGACCAACAAACCTATGAAAACTCAAATCTTTGGTATCCTCACTAATGTCCACTGGACGACAATTTGTTACACAACACCTTTGATAAACAAAAAATATATAGAATAAGTTATACGAAAGTTCGTAGAGAAAACTAGATGAATAGTAAATTTAAATTTTGTTACCTAGTATTTATTTCTATGAAGACAATTTTTGCCAATTGATGTTAATAATACCCTGGGTTTTTATGGTAATAAACCGGAAATATGATAATCATGAAGATACTACCTGACCAGCAAATGCTTGTTATAAGTGGACCAAATGATATTAAAAATTATACAAGAAGTATGGGTATGGTAATATTGTTCCAGGAAGATCAAATCATATAATTTACTTGCAATTTGAATTTGATAGGGCTCAGAAAATATCTTCATAATTGTCAGAATTATGGTTTATTAGCAAAAAATCCAGAGGGTTAAAATAAATTTGCATATTTTACATTTAAAGAAAAAAAATACATATCTTCCCTTCTAAT
This sequence comes from Octodonta nipae, assembly GCA_034190945.1. NCBI lineage: Eukaryota > Metazoa > Arthropoda > Insecta > Coleoptera > Chrysomelidae > Octodonta > Octodonta nipae. The sequence goes on along the minus strand of CM067221.1, from coordinate 54,547,129 downwards.
AATTACAGTTTTCATATGCGAGAGGGCAAAATACAGAGTATTTTCTATTTTTACATTTTTTTTTAATGAAGCTCATATTGTAATACATTTAAGTTAAATATGAAAACAACGTAATAACAAAACTATTGCAAATCTATAAGCTGTCCACTGGTTTCACCGTATTTTTTTGGATCTGGCAACGGTGTATTTATTGATCCACAAATTCCATTGTCAAAGAAAGTCAAATGATGATCTAATAAAAGAGCGTAATCCAATCACAGCTTAGTGTGGCCATTTGACAAACAATGAGGGACTCAATGTGGCCAGAACACACTTCTAATTTTGTCAGCATTTAAATAAATGGGCTTGTATTCTGAGGCTCCCTTCATATATATTTAATCAATGCTGATAAGACTATAAAGAGAGGGCAATAGAACCAGTAGCAGGCTATTTTACTCGATTGGGGGCTGCTTCCGTAGATAATTGACTGCTTTCTCCCAAGTGAGATAACATTATGCTCTCTTCATCGCCCCCTCTTTCCAGTCACGATCATAAATAATAATGTTATAAAATTTATATTCGCCACCACTGGAGATACTTAAATTAGTCATAAAATAAAACATTGACCGTCTGAGAGTAAAAACAACGATCGGGAACCTTCTAGTCAGTAAAAACGGGTTAGCATTGAATACTTGAAAAAACTGGGAGATGACCGTCGAAATTTACTAGAGAGTTCAATGTAGAGTATAAAAGGAACGGCTGGACATTCTACATGTGTTATAGCTTAGATAATGTTATTATTTTGATGTAAAAGTCTTTGAGAAATCAGCTGTTATATTGGATTTTAGGTATAAATAAATTTCTAGAAAGTGAAAGTAAATATCACTGTTTTAAAAATGAATTTGAACCCACGGAGTTTATTGCATAATTATCTTTTAGGATTTCACCAGCCCGAACCATATTTTTAAATATCCAATTAGGTACTTAATGATCCACCGTCACGCTTTACCCTCGTCACTCATACAAGAAAAGAGCATTAAATTTTCTGCAAATACCTTAATGTTTCGTCATAAATTAATTGACGTAAGAAACACGTATTTTCTCCACGTTAAAGTTAATCCCGAACGTTTTCAGTTCATCAGTCATTATTTATACAAATAAACAAAGAAATTACGGATAATCTGTTCAATAAATGCATCTAAAACCCATGTAAGAATTTAAAAAGAAAAACTCCCCTAACCAACACAGGCTTTTGGTTAGTTATTTCTCTTAAAACAAAATTAGGAATTAGGACCTTACAGTACAGAAATTCGAGTGTAAAAATTTCACAATAGTAAATATATTATCCAAAATGTCTTATGTAACAGTTATATTATTGATTAAGAATAATGTTTATAAAAAAAAATACTTTACCTAGACCACCAGCTTTAGTTGATATTAAAAACAGTCTGGCTCTAGTATTGTCCGGGCTATTGAACATATCACACCACATAGCCCTATTATCACAACTCGAAGATCCATCTAAACGAAAATAATCAAGCCCTATATGCCAAGTGCCCGAATAACCTCCGAATTTTTCTGTATCACCATCTTCCGTAGCCTCATCGATTTTCCCCAAAAAATATTCTATACAGTTTAAAGTATACAAAGACTGTGAGAATATTAACAATTTGTCTCCGATTTCTTCACATTCCCGAAGTAAATGGAAGAGAAGGCTTAATTTCCCAGAATTATTGATGTTATCCAATTCATCACCATCACAATATTCTTGCCACCATTCTTTCTGCGCTTCCAAGATTTCAGGTTCACTATCGTCCTTTTCTCCCCCTGTAAAATATGAAAATAAATTAATTCTTAAATCTTCATTTATTTTTCTTCTTAGGAATCGTTGTCGAACAGTTTTTTTTTTTTTCAGTTTTTGAAGCAAGTGTTCGCCTGAGTTTTTTGTGAGTGTTTATTAATTGACTGAAATTAGCTTTTAAAACGGAAAGAGATATAGCACAACTATCACGGGTAGAGTAACACTGTATTGAATGGTACTTTTGTGCCGACACCTTTGTGTGTCATTGGTACTGAAACTGCGTTCATGAATGTAATGACACTGTGAGATCGTTGTATGAAGCGGTGCCAAGTTTTGTCGGTTGAGCTGGTGTGTTATGAGTAATCCATACATTCATTCGGTTTTCAAAATTAAAATTTACTTGTGGCCGGTACTATAACATGTTTAAAATTAAATCAATTGTTCAATATTATATGTTGTTTATGAAACTAACTTCAACGATTATCGAGAATCTACTCTTGATTTTCATCTGTAGTATCATACCCAAGTAATATAACAGTATTAATTATATACATCTCGATTAGCAATCGACCAAAAATAAATCTGAATGGCGATTACAAATGTTAAAAGTATTTCATTGGCATATGAACTCGCAGCCGTTAAGTATTTCCAAGCGAAAAGTGCTTGCCTGCAGCACGGAGTGGCACGGACAAAGGTACAACTGTACTAACACACTGGATTGATACGGAAAGCCGTGTCGGTACAATAGTATCAACACAGGAAAATTCACAGTGTTACCCATGACTAGATTGAACATTATCGAGAACTATCGTATAACGAAACAAAAAGATCTGTTTGAAAAACCGGGTACCACTATAATACCAGTATAAATCCAATAGATGACAAAAAAAGCAAAATACATTGATAAAAAAGAATAGAAAAGCTCCTGACTCAGATGGTATTAACTCTGAAGTTATAAAAATGTTGGCATTATCCTCCACTTACAATTGCTACACACCTATTTAATATGTGCTAGATATATCTTGATGTCCCCGATGAATGGACATAAATGGAATTATACGAAAATTACTCTTCTTCTAAATGCTTCTTGTAAACTCTAAGTAAAATTGTTCCATAAAGGAAGGTCCTGTATTGACGAGGTTTTTGTTTAAAACAAATGATGCAGGGCAAAGATTTAAATCTAGAGACACTTCTATACTACAAAAAGCCTTTGACCGAATAGACTAGACGAAAAAATAGCTCAGATCCTGAAAAAACCTGACAAGAAGGAGAAACAACATCAAGAAGAAATTCAAGAAAGGTTAGTGAAATCTTTTGATCAAAAACGTAAAATAGAATTAGAAAATCTTGTCACTGCCATGGAAGAAAAACAACAAAATTTAATGCAGGGATTATTCTCGAAATTTGTAGAAAAACTAGATCAAACCGAATTGACGACACAAAATGAATTTAAAATATTAGCAGAAAAAAGACAACTGCAATTTGAACAATTAATGCAAATAGTAGCGCAAGTTAATGAAACGGTTAATGAAAGAATGCAAATAGTTGAGTCAGACATAAAAGATAGATGACATTAAGACCATAAAAAATACCGTGGATACTCTTGAAACCAAAGCAGATGACCTCGATTCCATCCAAAGCCAGGTAAAATTTGAAATCAGTTCAATTCCAAAACACAGTTCAAGACCAAATCAGTTCCATTAAAAAAAACAGTATAAAGTGAAGTACAAGATAAAATTAGTGCCACAGTGCCATCCAAAACAAAGTGGAAACCGAAATTAAACAATTACAGCAAGATTTGCAGAGAGGGAAATACCAGCACAAGCACAAGATAAAATCAGTTCCATCCAAGACTAGGTAGAAACAGAAATTAAAAAAATGCAACAGGACTTACAGCGAAAAAAATACCAGAACACCATGAGTACCAAAGGTTCCGTTAGCAAACCACCCACATTTGATGGCAGCTCATCTTGACCCATGTATAAAAGGCAACTTGAAGCCGTGGTGGCTAATCTACGTCTCTTGTAATTTCCTTAAGAGGTCCGGCCTTAGAACTCCTCCAAAGCATTCCAGTCGATGAACAAGGCAATTTTGACAAGATCATCGCTATCCAAGTATACCAGGTGCAACTAAGCGAAAAAATTAAAAAATCCGGCGAGAGCCTTCAAGAATTCGAAGCAGAGATTAGACGTTTAGTGCACTTGTCCTACTAAGACGTGCCAGAGGAAACCAAGGATCAATTGACCACGCAGAGTTTCATAATGGCATCAGAGATGTGGTACAAAGAAATCTAAGACTAAGTGACGTCAAGAAAAATAATAGAGCTTTACTTCGGGCGTTAGAAGTAGAGGCCGTCATGAACATGTCCAAGCAGTTTCCGTCAACCAGGAAGAGTCAGAGTCACCATTTCAAGCAGTGTTGTCCGGAATCAATAAAAAACTTGAACGGTCACAAAGAACCGGCACCAGAAGAGCATGACACCGTTGTGGGCGGACAGAACACTTCCAACCAGACTGCAGAGTGATGCTACCTGAACAGTCACCGACCAGGGGTAACCAACAAAACAACTATATGTCCAAGGATCGTCAGCCAGTCAGCATAAGGGGGCGAATGCTGACTGACCCTCCACCAGGCCCCAAAACATTATCCATCCGTGGATTTTGCCGAAATAGCAGCAGCCTAGTCATCAGGAGCACCATCAATGGCCGAGCAATTACCATCACAATCGACACCGGCGCCGCTGTGTCCATTGACAAGTCTACGGTTTTGAGGGCATCGGAAATCCGGCCAGTTACCAACAACATCCAGCTCAGAACAGTCACCGGCGAGCCATGTTAATACAGGGTGAAGCAGATATAGTACTGCAGATGGGGGACAACCGAATCCTGTATAGGGTCCTGGTAGCGAATATTGAGGACGATTTCATATTGGGTATGGACCTAATCAGTCTGCATGGATTTATGTTCGTCTTGAGATGTGAAGTTCTTCGGTTCCTAAATGAGGAATTTGTATTGACACGGCTCGTCAACAGTTCAGCCACCTGCACAAAAATTGTGGCAAAATCCTCAGCCAGAATTCCCGGTCGAACGGAACAGATTATTCATGGGCAGCTCGAAAGTAATCCTGCGAGCTGCGTTGGAAAGGTGGAGCCCGTACTTTCAGCTCATAACTACTTATTTGGACGGGCTATAGTTAAAACCGGACGAGAAATTACCAATTAGAGTCCTTAATTTGTCCAACAACGACATCAGAATTGCCAATGGTCAAGAAATAGCTTGTTTCGAGCCAGTAGAGACCATCATCAATTGCGAAGAAGGGGAAGGAGACAGTGCCCAGTTTCTAGAACAGTTTGCCGATCATTTGAAACATCTTACACCAGAGGAACAGAAGAAAGCCAAACAATTTATTGCAAATCACTGGCAAATCTTTAACAGCCAAGATGGAACCACCGGTTGCACCAACATCATCCAGCACCGAATATATACCGAAAAGGCCCAACCCATCAGAATACCACCAAGGCGACTACCCTTGGGGCAACAACAGGCAGTCGAGGAAAACATCGAGTCCATGTTGCAAAATGAAGTTATTGAGCCATCCATAAGCCCATGGTCCGCTCCAGTCGTGCTAGTTAAAAAAAAGGATGGAACCACCCGATATTGCGTGGATTACAGAAAGCTTAATGACGTCAAGAACAAAGACAGCTATCCACTACCCCGAATTGATGACACTCTGACTACATGAGCAGGCTCCCGTTGGTTCTCTACATTAGACCTAAAGAGTGGATATTGGCAGGTTTGTCTACACGAAAACGACAGAGAGAAGACAGCGTTCTCCACCAGTAAAGGGTTGTTTCAGTTCACGGTCATGCCCTTTGGGTTATGTAATGCTCCCTCTGTTCATACTAGAGGCGATTTGTTGAGGGATTTGCCACAATTGCCACCCCTCTACATCGGCAAACCACTTAGAAAGAGACCTTCCGGTGGAATGAGGATTGCGAAACATCATTCAGACGACCGAAGGCGGCACTTTGTTCCAACCCAATCCTAGCATTTCCTACGCAATCCGGCAAGTTCATCTTAGACACCCATGCCAGCAACACAGGTTTTGGGGGCCATCTTATCCCAGGTGCAAGATGGTGCCACCTCTAGGAGTCACAAGACCTTGTCGTTGGTGATGGGGCTTAAGTCATCCGCCTAATGATCCCGAGAGCAATGTCGGCGGGAACTATGGTTCCTGGTAGGGTCTCCCATGCCGGTAAGGTCGGAGGGAAGGGTGTACGACGACTAAGAAGTGACTCACAGGAGAAAACCTGTCCAAAAATCCGAAATCCAAGGTGTCAAGCAACCCGTGCCGAGGGTTGGATGGCCATGCGTTGTTGGTCTAGAACGGAGCCTCTGAGATAACAGGTGACCTCAAAGAGTAACGCAGCCTTAGTGGGGTAAGGGCGCTCTGCCTCACCGGACAAGCAAAACGATCCAACCGTGGGAATAGTATGGATATAAAAGAATACAATAAAAATCTGATGACAACAAGAGCAAAGAGCAAATGACGGACGCAAACAAGGTTACGAATATACAAATAGATAAGATAACGAGTACCCAAAGAAGGAACTCACTAGACAGTCAAATGGCGTACACGAAAAAGGAAATAACAGGAGGTAATACGAGCTCGAGTAACGCAGGCGGTATGGCAAACAGAACGGTGATGGATCTATTGTGGGACGATGAAGAGGCAAAGTCCACAAAGAGAAGGCGTAGTCTTGCAGACGAAGACATGGCGGGATTAAAATTGGCGAAACTCGTTTCTGACAAATTAATGTTCAATAAAGTAAGAGGATACATAAATGCAATTGATACAGAAACCAGGGCACTAGGAGCGTTAATTATGGCTAACACCAACATCAAGGTCGAGATTAAAGAAAAAGTAAGAAGGTTAAGAAGTATCAGCAGCGCGCTTATGACGGCCGACATATCACTAAAGATGTATCGAAAAAAGATATGGGTACCCAAACTTCGGAGACAGTAGAAGAACAACTACAAATGGAAATCGAGAGTTATATAGACGACAATATGAACAAAGAAGACCTAGAAGAAGTACTACAAATGAGATGGCCAGAAGATATGTTTAAAGTTCAAACAGTGAAGGAAGAAATAACGAAAAGTGAGGAGGATGGAGCGTTAATAGCAGATTACATGCAAAAAGATAACAAATTAATATCACGAATGATAGGGGAATCGAGTAAAGTGAGAAACTATAAAAGACAAAATAAACTAAATAATATTCAAAAAGACATTTGGGACAATAGGGATTGAGGAGCAAGAAGAAACAGAAGAGCAATATACTTTTCACGCGAACTATGCAGACGAAGACGACAGATATATTAGAAATTTAGAACGTTAGTGAACCTCAAAAAGATGTGTATCAAAAAAGAAATTAAGGAGATACATATAGCCATTATTGGTACGGAAGAAAGAACGGGAAAAACTAGAAAGCTGGTACACTGCGCCTTCAATGATTATGAAGGAAAAGTAGTGCTCCATGAAAAAATAGAACAAAAAAATAAAGAGAGGAATCCGGAGTACGAAGCTCTTATAATTGATAGAGTGGAACAGACATATGCAGACCTGGTGAAGCAAGTCAAAAACACATTAATAAATAAAGGGACAGGAGATAAAATTAGAATCATTAGGCAAACTAGAAACGGTAACATACTAATAGCGACACAAAAAGGAAAAGGAAATGCGGCTCCTATAGCAGAAGTGTTAAAAGGAGCACCTGGAAAGATGCGGGTAAGGAACCTGGCCGAGAAAAACAAGAAGAAGGCGGTCAACATTGTCAATCTGGACATCACAACGGATAGAGAAGACCTTGAAATGGAACTTAAGACAGAACTGGAATGCAAGGATTTAGAAGTCAAAGCTCTTAGACCGCAAAATGGTGGTATGCAGATGGCAACTTTCATAGCGGACGAAAAGACAATTGAAAAACTGTTGGAAATGAAAGAGATTAGGATAGGGCTGACAACAGGCTTAATTAAAAGGAAAAAAGAAATGCAGACATGCTTTAAATGCTGGGAAAGTGGGCACGTGGCCAGGGAATGTAAAGTGGAGGATAGAATGGGCTGGTGTAGAAACTGCTGCAAGACGGGCCACAAAGCAGCTGATTGCGGAAAAGAAGAATACTGCTTTAAGTGCGAATCGAAAGGACATAGATATAATGATGGAAAAGGTAAAAACAGGAAAAAAACAGCAACTAAACAGAAATACAGAAGAAAGAAAAGATGCAGATTCGCATACTGCAAAGTAATCTAGGAAGATCGGCGAAAGCCCATGATGAGGCTAACGAAATAGCCCTCAAAAATAGAATAGACGTAATAGTAGCTAGCGAGCCAAACATAAGAATAATTAGAAAAAAACAGAAAATGAATGGATCGTAGACAAGCAAGAAAGCATAGCTGTCGAAATTAGGAATAGAGAGACGGGTATTGAGGAATACGAGACATATAAAGGTTTCATAGTTATTAAACATAGAGATGTCAATATAACATGTTGCTATATTTCTCCGAATATAACAATAGAAGAATACAGAAGTAGGATAGATGATATAGCACAACCACTAAGGAAATTACCATGGAACAAAATCATGGTATTGGGAGACCTCAACGCAAAATCCCCGCTATGGGGCGCTCCTAAGACGGATGCCAGGGGAGGAACAAGAGCCGAATTGGCTGCTACATACAATTTAGAGATATTAAATAATGGCAACCCAACTTTCGTTAGAGGTACTATACAAACACACATAGACGTCACCATGTGTTCGAGCAACATGGTACGGCACATTAAGAAATAGGAAACCATAGACGAAAACATATTTACAGACCACAGATATATTCTGGTCCATCTACAAGCGGGGGAAAGGTGAGAGAAATTCTAAAAACAAGAACACAATATAACATCGAAGAATATGAAAAAATGTTTAACACCATAACCGGGGAAATAAACAAAGAATTGACACCAGAAAAATAATGACAGAAATCAAAAAATGCCTGAAGGCCAACAGAAGGCAGATAAACAGAAACGAAAACAGAGTAATTCCATACTGGTGGACAGCTGAAATCTCGGAAGCTAAAAGGAAGTGCGTAGAGATACGGCGGAAAATCACAAAAGAATCAAAGAAAAAGAGAACAGAACTACCGGATATGATGGAGGAAATGAATAGGAAAAGGAAAGAATTAAAGAAACTCATAAACGGAAGCAAGAGGAAATGCTGGGAAGAATTATGTAGACAGCTGGAAACAGACGTATGGGGAAGGGCATATGGGATAGCTATCCAAAAGATACAACCGACACCATTGTTGACACTTAGTACAGAGAAGAAAACAGAAATAGCAAATACCCTTTTTATAAAGACAAGAGGTGAATGGAAAGAGCGAATAAAAATATCAAGAAATTTAGTACCCGAAATAACAGAAGAATTTAAAATAGCAATTAAGCATATAGAGATGAAAAAAGCACCTAGACCAGATAATCTACCGCCAGAAGTCATAAAAATAACATTTGAAAAGAACCAAGCCACAATAAGGGATATATGTATAACGAATTAATAAAGAAACAGAAATTCCCTACAATCTGGAAGAAGGCTAAAGTAATATTTCTGAGGAAGGGCGCTAAACCTATGAATGACCCAACATCATATAGACCCATTTGTCTGTTGGACGTTATGGGTAAGGTATTAGAAACACTAATAGGAAACAGAATAGACAAAGAATTAGGAGATGAAAAAATTTCAGAAAGACAATTTGGGTTACGGAAAGGAAAGACGTTAAAAGAAACAAAGGTAAATTTTCACAGTTATGACAATCCTCACAACATTATACGTATCGGAAAATTGGGCGCCAAGAAAACAAAACTACAGGCAACTGGAAATGACATAACTAAGATCGGTAAAGGGTTGTACCCGTTTAGATTGAATAATATAAGAAATGAGGGCACCAGACAAGAGCTAATGGTACAATCAATAACTGAATTAGCAAGAAACTACAAGAATATATGGAAAGATGTAATGAGGATGTCTCCAGAACGAGAAGATGGTGAAGTCGGATTAGGCAAATTGCCGAATCCTGGAGAGATAGAAGTTTTCTTTTTGATTTTTATTCGACAAGATCAACATGATACATCTCTATAGAGGGTGTCCCAATTTCTTATTTTACAACGTACAGACACTTTCTTTGCTTTGTATTTTTACAGCGAGATCTTCCTTAAGTAATAATTTTGAATTGACTAAGTCCATTTTATGTATACTATTATCTGTTAGTACAAGGTTTGCCAATCTTGGTCTGTCTATATGTATTCTTGTTCTTTTTTCCTTACTAGTGGTCGCCCAGTGGTCGAAATTCGACTGTACTTCATGAAATTGTAAATAGTATATTTTTATAAGAAGCAAAGTTGAGGAGAAATCGGAGAAGGAAGTATAAAGACCAAAATTATTCACTCATATTGACACATATATTGAAATAAAAAGAAAAAAAAAACTAATATCAGTATTCGAAATAATTTTGACAAATGAGTAAACCCCCAAATTTTTTGGCTGGAACCGCTCCTGCCAAAATTTTCGATATAATAAGTGGAAGATTGTTCTTTGCAACCTAAAGGTTTCCGTCATTTGAGGTTTCAATCGAGTTCATGAATATTAAAGAAAAGAGATGACCAACAACCCTATGAAAACTTCAATATTTAATATATTCTCTATTGTTCGCTGACTGAAAATTTTTTTACACAACACCTTCGGGAAGATTGTGATAATATATTAATCAAATAATTAAATTCACATAAAAAACAGAATATTTATTATGAAAGTTACTGCAACTCGTCGGAAAAATCAATACTGATCTACTACATTGACTATTTTACCACTAAACAATATCAACGCTTTATGTTAAACTATCAAAGATAGTCTTCGCATGATGATCTAAAAGAGCGTTAGCCTGTCACTGACAACCAATTTAACCTTTGAGCTTATACTTCCTGGCAGTAGCCAGCAATGCGCAAATATCGCGCCAAGGCTAGAGAGAGAGAGAGGGCAAGAGGCTATTTCACTCGATTAAGAGCTGCATCCACTGAGCTATGTACAGTATGTAGTTCATTGGCTTCATCTCCCAATCGAGTGAGATAGCCTCTTGCTCTCTCACTATTGCCCTCTCTTTTTACTCTTGGTACGACATTTGTGTATTGCATGCTACCCAGAAGTACATGCTCTAAGAATCTAACAGCATCTACCCTCGCTCCCTCCACATATAATTAGTCGATGTTTGACCTTCAAGGAGAAAAAATGTTGAGTAAAAAATACATTTTATTCTCGAATAGAACCTTGTAACAAAGGGTTTTGCAGGCATTGGCCCATATAACATAAAACAAATTATCTATGAGATAAAATACATCGACAGAAAACAGTAAAATATACTAAAATATAAAAAATATATATTATATACTATATTAATATTAAATATATTTTAAACATTATTTAATATATATTTTAAGATTTGATACTGAAAATTTTAATAGCCTTAAACTGAGTAACAAAATCAATTATAATCTTTATTCTAACATTTCAGTTAACAATTTCAACTTGTACATTTTAGGCTTGGGTCGTTCGTGAATGAGTCATTCAAAACGAACGACTCTTCTACATGTGCCACAAATGAGCGGCATAGTTTAGTCAAATAGCTCGTTCAGTTCGCCATTAATAGAGTCACTGAGCTCGAGCGAGTCGAGAGTCGTAGGATGTGCTAAACGTTCAACGTTCAATCACAAACTAGAGACTCGTTGACTCGTTCATCGTTCAATCTTTCGACCGGCACAGTCACCTCGGGTCGGAGCAGTGGAGAGAAAAGAGCCGTCAGCCGTCTGGTTCCTGAGATGAAAGGTATTTTAAAATTTGGTCAGAAGGTTTTATTTTCAACGAATCCATAAATGGGTATTTTAAATTTTTATTATGACAGGCACTAAGGCACAGGGTTGTTATTGTTTTGCAGTGTTTTTGTTGTATAAATTTCTATTTGGGTTATAAGTAAGCATAATAATCTTATTTGTTTTGAGAGTTTAGAACGTTTACATTTTAATGTTTAGAGTTTTTTCTTATTTTTGTTACCAAATAATACATAAATAAAAATTTTGTATCTACGTAAATTAATGATCTTTAAATTATAACTCAGCAAAACTTTAATATTACTTTGACCAGTAGAGACATTATATAAATCTCCCTAAGGGTAAAGGCTGTGTTTTAGGAGATCGTTCAAATGAACGACTCATTGTGAACGACTCGTTTTGGTGAGCTGAACAAACTGAGCCGGCTCACTAAAAAGAGTCATAAAACCCAACGCTAGTACGTTTAAAATTCTAGCTTACAACTCAAATGTTAGTGTTAATATTATAAAATAACTACAACACATAGAACATATTAATAAACCAGATATCTTAAGATTCAATATAATTTTCATTCATTTTAATGAAACACACATAGTAAGCAATGACTTTTTCTATTTTGTATGAAAAATATGAAGAAATACATTGAACCTGCTGTTGACTAATGTTAAATAATACTTATTTCCGTTGTAAACTGTTCTCGGTGAATGAAACTCAAATCTTGAACTTTACTCATGGAATTAAAACTTACCTTTACCACAGTGCAGCGAACAATATTATGAAATGTTCAAAGATAAATCAAAGTTCCTTCAACAAAGATGGCCATGATATCAGATATATAATATTATATATATATATATATATATATATATATATATATATATATATATATATGTTTGAAAACAAGTTGGCACGGACGGAACTATGTGTAGCTCTCTTGATGGTCCGGGTGTTCGTCCGTTGAAAGTTTTGTCCCTGTAAAGGAACGGTCGCCTGACGTTTCGCCAAAATCTCACTTGGCATTTTCATAAGGCTTTTCCTCTTCTTCCAACACGAAGGGTGGCTGCAGATTCGGACCTTTCCGGACTACTTCATATCCGAGATCGTAGGCTAGGTCGTTCTCCGCTTGGTCTGCTCTCCGTGGCGTCTGAAGTGGAAGTGAGCTCCGATATGTGCGCGCCGCTATTTATGCTATCTCCCGAGTCCCCTCCTATTTCTTTGCCCCGCCTCCGATTGTGTTGAGGGGGCGGTGACGTTTGTTTTGATTGGGTGACAGCATTGCGTTGTCGCAAATTGTACCGATGACGTGGTTCTGTTTGTACCGATGACGTGGTTATGTTTGTACCGATGGCGGCCGCAGATGTTCGTTAGAAAGTTGGGCGTCCTGATAGTTAGCTACGAGTGACGGAATGCAACGTTGTGGTATAGTTGCGCTCTCTCTTAATTTGTTTTTCTTTTCCCGTAAGATGTTCTTCCAGCTTGATGCAGGTGTAGAGCTTCGTTACGGTTATTGATTTCTCCTTCCTTTTCAATTTCTATAGCTTCACTAATTGTTCTTCTTTTGAAGTTGTTTTCTGTTGCCAGAAGCCAGTAGATGCTCCAAGTTGTACGGTCTGCCAAAAATTCACAAGGAAGGAGTCCCGATGCGGAAGAAGACCGCCTCGCAAGTCTCGATGTCAAATCACTTTACCCAAGCATCCCCGTCGACGAAGCTTTGGACCAAATTGCCATGAATGAAGACCTTCCTGCGCACATCATACAACTCGCGGAACATTGCCTCAAAAACACATATTTCTCCTTTGACAGGCAACTTTACAGATAGGTCGACGGTGCACCTATGGGCTCGACGCCCTCACCAGCGGTGACAAACCTCTTCATATCTTATTTCGAAACGGCCCTTTTAAACACAGCCCCCCTGAAACCAAAAGTCTGGCTACGATACGTAGACGATATCTTGATAGTGTGGCCTCATGGGGATACGGAACTCAGCAATTTCCTACACCTGGCAAACTCTCTACACGAAAGGATCCAATTCACCATGGAGATGGAAGAAGATGGATGCCTTCCTTTTCTGGACATCTACTTAAAAAGGACAACAGGAAAGCTAGAAAAACACAGTCTATCGAAAGCCGACACACACCGACAGATACCTTAATGCTAAATCCCACCATCATCCCTCCCAAATACAAGCAGTAGAAAATACACTTATATGCAGGTCACGACGCATTGCAGACGCCAAACACAAACAAGAGGAACTAAACACCATATCACAGACCTTGAGGAGGAATGGGTACAGCAACAACACCATACGACGAGCCCTGAATCAACAAGAACTACCAAGGCACGAAGAAACCCAACAAGACCCCCCAAAGGCAGCGACCACCCTTCCGTACATACAAGGAGTGACAGATCGGATCGGAAGAATCCTTAGGAAAAGCAACATCAAAACTTCCTACAAACCTCATAAGACCATAAAAAGCATTCTAGGCAATCCATAAAAAGCATTCTAGGCAATCCCAAAGATAAATAATATTAGCATACTGCACTGAGGCTCGTCAATAGCTACTGAACAAAACAAAAATAAAGAAAATCGGTTGAGGGACAGGAGAAAATGGTACCGAACCGTTTTGTGTTTGCCTATTTATATATAGATCTGGAGAGGTCTTGATGTGCAATCTGCCTAATCCCTGGGCCACACAAATATTGGTAAAATACTATTCGACGATTCCTACGAAACTATCAAAATGGCACACAACACATAAATATCTTACAATATACACTTAAACATTACTATACAGGAAAACTAGTTGACAAATCTATAGACCTGCTTCCTCAGTTATTTCTTTGATACACTTTCTCTATGAGAAGGTAACAAGTGTTCCGGGCAATATTCACAAATTGCCTTTTATTTTGAATCAAAATTATTTGTTTGCTTAACTCACTATAAGGAGAGAACACCCAATAATGAACAATCTATAATATATCTGTGTTAATGTTCTCAATCTGGAGGAGTAAAAATTTAAATATTTTGGAAAATTTAGTCCTAAGTTAAATTTTATACAATGTTTAAGAAGTTAATTGTCTTTCTTAGATTAGGATGTCAATAATATAAAATAAATTTAACTCGATGAACTCAATGAAATCAGACATACTTTTTAAATCTTGAATGTATAGTATGTGTATTTTTAGTTCAGAGATTAGCTAGAAAATTTAGCTAATTAATTCCCAGTAGAATTAATTTAAAATTTAAAATTAACCTAAAATTGAACTTGTCATTTTAATAGCTACATAAATTCATGATAACTATACTGCTATTGGGCTAAGTTATGGATCTATTCAGTTTCCAAAATTATATTTCCGTTTTTAATGTATAGGTACACCTTTTTTGGTTACCAAATATTTCTATTTTTGTAAAAAAAAACACTAAAAATATTCCACTTTGAAAAACTTTGTACAAATCCGAGACTTACTTTCAGCGGCTGCTGCTCTCGTCATTCTACCTTTTGGCTGAGTTTTACGATTGCTATTTTTGTGTGATGCATCACTATCGGAATCGGAATTAGAAGACGACGAAGATGAACTGCTGTTAACATCATTATCATCAATGAAGTCTTTAAGGGACCCTTCGGATTCTTCGGAATCATCAAGTTTATCTCTTCTTTCGGAAGATTTATCCAATAAAACTCGGGGATGAGTGCAAATTCTTTGCAGTTGTTGGAAATCGACGAAAATAAATGACACTTTACCAGATCCAGTGTTCTTTCGGGCATAATTATCCATATATTGCTGGTAAAGTTTCACTTGAACGTCAGATAATCGAACAAATAGAACATACTCGTGTTTTGGTGGCAAATACGGTTCTAATACTGAATAATCTCTTCTTTGTACAACGCCATCAAGCAGCTTATGTAAGACGTGTGACCTAAACAAAAACGAATTCTAAAGAAAACAGCTTAAATAGTGATAATTGTATGCTAAAACACGTTTATTTAATTATTATTTCTTTTGGTAAAATCGTATATTGTGAATATGGGTTCATTATTAATGTCTCACTATCTTGCTATAAAAATACAATTATTTTTATTGTATATAAATTCGCACATTTTAGATCAAATGATGATTAAATAAATTAAATCAACAAAGGGAAGAGGTAGCAGTGTAGATCTTTAAATAAATCCCTAGGAAGAGAGATAGAAAGAGAGAGAGAGGATCGTACAATTTCATATGTGTAGGGTAGATTATACATACATATATATATATATATATATATATATATATATTATATATACATATATTATATATATATTTTAGTCGTAGGCTTTCACGGATGGAACAATGTGAAGAAATATTTATCGGGGAATACATCCGTTCGTTATATTGATTCATTTGAATCCTGCAGACGTTTCGCCAAGGTCTCACTTGGCATTCTCAACGCGTTGTTACGGTGAACTGAGAGGTGATCTGCCTGAGCTGTTTATTTTATGTCTCCGTCGGAGGTCGTATCGCGCCTGATTGGTCG
Source organism: Octodonta nipae (assembly GCA_034190945.1). Classification (NCBI taxonomy): domain Eukaryota; kingdom Metazoa; phylum Arthropoda; class Insecta; order Coleoptera; family Chrysomelidae; genus Octodonta; species Octodonta nipae. The sequence continues at coordinate 54,530,910 of CM067221.1, read as the reverse complement.
GTGTTGACTCTACCCCCTTCGCTGCCGTGTCGGGTGTTTTGCTTGTTGACGGGTTTGTATTTTGTGTAGCTAATTGTGTTTTATTTTGATGTTTTATAATTGTCTTCCATGTGATAGAGAGGTGCAGAGCGTCGTCTCTTTTGTTTAGTTGTCCAGTTTTCTCAATTTCAATAGCTTCTCGTATTAGTCTGGTTTTGTAGTGAGGAGTTTGTGAGATCTATTTACAACTATTGAAATTGATTTTATGGCCCGATTGTTGCTGGTGTTGGAATAGGGCCGATGTCGTTTGTTTATTTTTGACAGCTAATTTGTGTTCCTCTAAACGGGCTGAAATTCTTCTGTTCGTTTGTCCGACGTATACCTTATCGTACGTTCCGCAAATTATACTATATACCCCTTGGTTTTCAAGTTTTACTTTTGGTGTAGGATTTCCTAAACTGGTGCCTATAGTCTGGTGCGGTTTGTAAGCTGTCGCTATGTCATGCCTTCGAAGAATTCGGCCAATTCTGTGCGTTGTCCCTTTGAGGTATGGTAAGACTACTTTTGTTTTTTCGGTGAGGTCATCTTTTGGTTTTGGCTCATGGTTTTGTTGTGCTATTGCTTTTTTCATAGTGTGGTTTGTGTATCCGTTTTGTCTTAGAGCGGTAGTTATGTTTTAGTTCGTATGTTTTGTTATTGTCGTCTGTCAGTCGTATGGATCTGGAAATTAGCGTGTTGGCAACTCCCTGTATTTGAGATGGGTGGTGATGAGATTTGTAGTTTAAATATCTGTTCCTGTATGTCGGCTTCCTGTATACGGTGTGGTCGAAATGAAACCTGGGGTGTATAGAGTTTAGGTGCTCCAGGAACTTGAAGATTTCTTGTTTACCAAAAGGCCATATGACAAATACGTCATCGACGTATCTTAACCATAACTTTGGTTTCAGGTTTGCTGTTTGTAGTGCCTTTTTCTCGAAATAGGTCAAAGGGACAACGGGCAGAATTGGCCGAATTCTTCGAAGGCATGACATAGCGACAGCTTACAAACCGCACCAGACTATAGGCACCAGTTTAGAAACTCTTAAACCAAAAGTAAAACTTGAAAACCAAGGGGTATATAGTATAACTTGCAGAACGTGCGATAAGGTATACGTCGGACAAACGAACAGGAGAATTTCAGCCCGTTTAGAGGAACACAAATTAGCTGTCAAAAATAAACAAACGACATCGGCCCTATTCCAACACCAGCAACAATCGGGCAATAAAATCAATTTCAATAGTTGTAAACAGATCTCACAAACTCCTCACTACAAAACCAGACTAATACGAGAAGCTATTGAAATTGAGAAAACTGGACAACTAACCAAAAGAGACGACGACGCCCTGCACTTCTCTAACACATGGAAGACAATTATAAAACATCAAAATAAAACACAATTAGCTACACAAAATACAAACCCGTCAACAAGCAAAACACCCGACACGGCAGCGAAGGGGGCGGAGTCAACACCGACCAATCAGGCGCGATACGACCTCCGACGGAGACATATAAAATAAACAGAAAACCCGAAATCAAGACTCGTAGGAGAGGCAATTGAAATAGCCAAGAGGCCTCACAGTCTAAACGCATGCAATGAAATCCAGAACTTATTCAATTATTGGAAAATTCTATTAAACACCGTACCGGCCCGGACCCGCCCTATACAGGGTGTTCCTAAATTGGAGGTACAAACGAAAGGGGAGATTCCTTGAATAGTTTTAGGAAGAAAAAGTCCCATAAACATGGGTACGCAAACGTTTCGTTTTCAAGATACAGAGTGTTAAAGTTTCAATTTTTTCACTGCACTTCACAAGATATTCAAATGAAATTTGGCATAGATATTACAATTAAGAGTTTACACCTTGTGACATGCCAATTTCGATTGCAAATCTACAGGGTGAAATTTTTTCGGAAACACTGTCCACTGTTGTCCTTCAAAACTTTTTTTTGGTGAGCCACTGGTACTTTCAAAAATTGTAAAGAAAAGCTTTGTTGTTATAGCAAACTTTATGTTCTCTTGTAGTTTTGTCATATCTACTACGGATTTCGAGAAAAAAAATTTGAATGATTCTCTTGAAATCCTCAGAAAATTCCGAATTGTCATAGAAATCTAGTTACCTACCTAGTAGGCTGTGGTGAATGAATAAATTTATTGTTAGTTTTGACACATCAAATTAAACTCCTGTGTTTTGAAAATTAAAGATGGTTGCATTTTAATATCAAAACATGCCGAATTTTACGAATTCCGAAATGGCTGACATGCATTTCCTGTATGTCTTTACATGGAACGCTATCCAATAGAGTGATGCCTGGTCATAGGATGTTCTCTAATATTCACAGGCGTCTTTCAGAAACTGGATCTTTTTCTGCGAAAAATATTAATGCAGGTAGACCACGAAGTGTGAGAACACCACGACTCGAAGAGGCAGTGCTGAACGAAATAGAAGAACATCCAGGAACCAGTACAAGAAAAATTAGTGTTACCTTAAATACAAGTCATCAAGTTGTTTGGAGGATCTTGCGGGATTCTTTGCTCTAAACTTATCACATTCAGAGGGTGCAGGCGCTCTTGCCTCGAGATTGTCATCCAAGAATTATTTTTTGTCAGTGGTACCTCAACAGACTATTGAACAATCCTCATTTTGATTGCGAAATCCTATTCACTGATGAAGCCTGTTTCTCAAGGACTTCAATCATAAATTTTCATAATGAACACATATGGGCTGAGGAGAATCCACATGAAATTGCAGAAGCTTATTTTCAAGAGGAATTTTCATTAAATGTATGGGGTGGTAATATTGGCGATTATTTTATTGGTCCTTTCTTCTTGCCAGGGCGATTTACTGGTCAATCATACAGACTTTTTTTAGAGAACGATTTGCCCTTGTTATTGGATGATATACCTCTTATGATGCGACGTGAAATGTGCTTCATGCACGACGGTGCTCCTGCTCATTTTTCACTTTTGGCTAGGGAGTATTGAACGAAAATTATGTAAACAGGTGGATTGGACGAGGTGGGCATCAGTCATGGCCCGCCAGATCCCCAGATTTAAATAGTTTAGATTTCTTTCTATGGGGCCATCTGAAATCTCTAGTGTACATAACGCCAATGAATACCGTAGACGAACTGAGAAATCGTATAATAGGCGCGTTTGATACAATTAGGAATACTCCAGGGTGTTTGAAAGAGTTCGATCGTCTATGAGAAGAAGAACAGAAGTTTGTATAAGGGTTGGGGGAGGACATTTTCAAAAATTGCTGCAGTTTAGTTCCTTTGTTGTTATTTAGTTTTTTTATTATGATTAATTTTTGAGTTGTACGTTTCTTACAGTAATACATTTTTTTGATGATTATACCAGTTTATCGAATCTTTAAGAGTCATTGCTAGTTTAATAATTCAAAATTTTTTTCTCGAAATCGGTAGTAGATACGACAAACTACAACAGAACATAAAGTTTGCTATAACAACAAAGCTTTTCTTTACAATTTTTAAAAGTACCAGTGGCTCACCAAAAAAAAGTTCTGAAGGACAACAGTAGAAAAAATATCACCCTGTAGATTTGCAATCGAAATTCGCATGTCACAAGGTGTAAACTCTTACTTGTAATATCTATGCCAAATTTAATTTGAATATCTTGTGAAGTGCAGATATTATGAGAAAAAAACTTGAAAAAAATTGAAACTTTAACACTCTGTATCTTGAAAACGAAACATTTATGGGACTTTTTCTTCCTAAAACTATTCAAGGAATCTCCCCTGTTTGTTTGTACCTCCAATTTAGGAACACCCTGTATTATTATATATTTACGTAACCCTTAACTGCAAATGCAACAAGATTAAACCGCACGTGCAAGGACGCAGATTCAGCGTCTTGGCTGCCTGATGAATATCAAACGATCTTGAATTAGAATCGGCATAACATTTGAAGTAGTTAGACGTATTTTCATAATTTAATATTTTACATGTTATAATCAGATATATTTTTGAAATTATAATTTTAAGTTTAAGTGAAATAAATATTTTTTTAAAAACAGTGTTAATTAACACAAAAACATCACTGGCGCAGTCACACACGGATTTTGGAACGGGAAATTATCACAATTAACCCGTCTGAAACCAGAAAATTCCAAAGAACCTCCACGACCAGGAAAGTTCCAGGTATCTGTTAAAACCTCCACGAATGAAAGTTTTACAGGCATGAAGACACAAATATTGTAAGTTACTCAATTCCAAATAACTTTTGTAAATCTCTTCCCTGTATATGCCGATCTCCTCGCAATTCTTATCTCCACGTCAGGAAAATATTGATAGCGAGTTAAATATAAGTTTGATTCAGATTTAGATTTAAGTTCACTATTTAATAATTTGACTTTAGATAATAATTCAAGTAATAATTTAAACATGGCTCAAATACCAGTTTTTGATACAAAACTTCTACAAATAATTCCTCAATTTGACGGAAATCCCTTAGAGTTAAGTTCATTTTTAGAAACTGCAAATACTATAATCAATACATATTGGGATCCGAACCCAAATAATGCCGGTTGTGTTCAAAACATTAGCATAATTTATGGCATTTACGCTAAATTAACAGGCTAAGCACGCGAAGTTTATACTATATGCATTGCGAAAGACTGGCACTCCGTCAGAAACGCATTAATTGCACACTTTGGCGATCAAAGAGATGAAAACGGACTTTTGTTTGATTTAGATCAGTTAAGACAAACTAATGAATCCGCATTACAATTTTATAGGGTAATGTCAAATCTCAGTGCATTACACAATTATTTAGACACTCATGAACCCATTGCCGCGAACAAGCAGGTAAAGAAAACTTTTTACAACACACATGCTCTCAAAATATTTTTAGTTGGTCTCAGAGAACCATTAGGCTCTACAATTCGAGCTATGAAGCCTACTGGGTTGGCTGAAGCTAGACAATTTATAATTTCTGAAATTAACATACGTCATTTGCAAAAACCGATTGAAAATGTAAAACCAAAACCACAAAATTTCAAAATCAGCCACAAAATTTTAAACCTTTTCAAAATAATTTTGCTTTACAACATCATGTACCATTATTTCAACAAAATGTACCTCAGTTCGTAAACCCTATTCAACCACCATTTCCACGCGGACCAATAAATATTCAACCACGTCCTGTACCCTACCAAAGACTACCAACGAATAGTCAAGTTTTTGGAAGACCCAGACCACCAATTAATGTTATATAATAGACCTCGACCCGTACCAATGTCAGGTGTATCAAATTTTTCTAATCATACTGCTAACACTGTTATTCCAAATCCTCGTTACCAACCGAAAAAAATTGGAGAAATGCATAATTTTGATTACAATGATCCTAATCAATATTTTTATAATAACAGTAATGAAACAAATATACCTGAACAATCTTATTATAATAATCAATATTGTTTTAATGAACCGAACTATGACGAAAACTATGATGAAAGTGAATTTTACTCAAATTCATCACCAACAGCTCATGACTCTAACCTAACTCATCAAAATGAAACTTTAAATTCTGAAAATGTTAATGAACCCAATGACCAAAATTTTCACGATCCCAGCCAAAATTCGAAAATCTCATAGAAATGCATTCAATTTACGATCGCAAAGATTTACCTTATATTAAAATTGCTGATCCTCCCTTAAAATTATTGATTGATACTGGAGCAACGAAATCTTTTCTCAACCCAGATATTGGTGAGAAATATTTTCTGATTACATTCAAAAAGAAACTTTCACAATTTCTTCTATTTTTCAAACAACAACTCGAAACCTTTGTGTAAAGATTCCAGCATTCTCAGAATTCAATACCAAACAACCCATTAAGTTTTATCTTTTCAAATTCCACCATTTTTTCGACGGTCTAATAGGCTAAAAAACACTTGAAAGATTCCTTTATCACACTATGAAGCAAAAGGAAAATTTTATTCTTTGCTAGAAA
>CM067221.1:54316622-54524818 GCA_034190945.1 Octodonta nipae | reverse complement strand
TAGCAATATTGAACAAAACAATTATTAACTTCACACGGAGGAGAAAAATGAATAAGATTAGATGCTCTAATTATTATAAAATCATAAGAATAAATTTAAAAAACACAAATTTTAGTAAGATCAAAAAAAATAAACAAAATCCAACACTAATGGTGTTGAAACCAGATAAGTCGAATAAAACTGTAATTATGTATGCCTCCTAATATAAAGCAAAAATAAACGAACTCCTTGCAGATAACACACATATAAGGAGCTAAACAATGATCCCACAAATGTTTATCAAAAACTAAATAACAACTTAATTAATGATTGGGAAAAAATCATATATTTCTCCTAATATAGCAAATGTTTTAAAAACAAACAATGCCATAGCCCCACGAATATATGAATTACCTAAATTACATAAAACTGGTATACCACTGAGACCTATTGTATCATGTACTCAATCTCCATTTGAAAATTGTCAAAATTTTTAAAATCTATACTCGCTAACATCACAAATAAGAATCAATATTACATTAAGGATTCATGGGACTTCAAAAATAAAATTAAAAACATAATGATTCCAGAAGATTATATATAATATATCTCTAGACGTAATCTCCCTATACACCAATATTCCAACAGGGCTGGCAAAAAACTAATCGAAAAAAACTGGAACAAGTTAAGAAAATACACTGACATCCCACTAAATGACCTATTAAATGCAATAGAAATAACGCTAAACTCAACGTATTTCATTTACGAAAACAAAACATATAACAAATTAGTGGTTGGCAATGGGTGCGTCAATATCAAGTGTAATTGCCCAACTAGTCTTGGAAGACCTAGAGGAAACAGTAATAGGGAACTTGGATTTTGATCTACCTTCTTTTTCAGATATGTGGATGACTGCATATTGGCAATTCCCAAAAATAAAACTCAAGTAATATTAAACCACTTCAATAATTATCACGAAAAACTTAATTCACTATAGAAATAGAAAAAGATGGGGTCATCAATTTTCTTGATATGACCCTACATCATAAAAACCAATGCATTAGAACGTCATGGTATACAAATGTACATGGTCTGGAAATATTTACATTTTATCACAACATCCAATATCACACAAAAATCGGTCATTACAAACTTAGCGGACAGATCCATAGTTCTATCAGACCCAGAATATAGAAAAGAGTCAATGTGGAAAGCAAAAATGGCCCTTCAAGAAATCAAGTATCCACCTGACCTTGTTGAATCATTTTTTAAGAAAAGAATACATAAATTTTATAATAAAGGACAAGCAATAACAAATTACCTCTACAAAATAAAAAATTTTAACATTACCATACATTCCTAAGTTAACAAAAAAAAAAAATGTTTTTAATAAAAAGGATATTACTATAAGTCATAAAGGATACAACACATTAAATAACCATTTCACAAAATTAATAAAGAAAATTAAAAGAAAAAAAGAGTAATGTCATATACGAAATCCTTGTAAAAATTGTAAAGGGACATATATCGGTCAAACATCGCAGCTATTAAAAAATAGACTTAATGGTCATAAGTACGACAAAAAAAATAAAACGCCTTAACTAATCACATGATGGAAACAAAAACACACTTTTGACTTTGAAAAACTAAATTTTGCAAAGTGAATCAAATCAATTAAACGGGAAATATATGAAATAATATATATACAGTAACAACCATGTACTGTAAATGCAAAAAGTGATACCAAAAATCTAAGCACAATATACAGCAATCTATTTAAAGAAACAAACTGATAAATAATTATACCGCCCTCGTATATGACCAAACACTTAAAATTTCAAACGAACAAGTGATTTATTTCTTTGCGGCCCGAAGAGGCGAACACAACTTGCATTTTGACTATCATGAGACAGACAGATAAATTTGGTTGTAGTGGCGCAATACTTTTCAAATATGTTAATTTTATTTACAGTGGTTAAGTGTGTGTAAAAGTATGTAAGTAACAGTATTTTATTATTTGACTAGTTTTTTGTTTATTTATATATATTTCATAGGTAGTCATTAATTTACAAAAAAGAAAGTTTTTGAAAAAGACCAAGAATTGGTCGAAACGTACGTCAAATATAATAATTACCACGAAAAACTAAATTAGAATTATTTCAATGGTCCCAAAAACCCAAAATTTCTCAATCAATAATATATATATATATATATATATATATATATATATATATATATATGTCAAAAGGAATAAATGTGGGCTGGACATTTATTCGACAAATAATAATCATACTAAATTGAATGACCGAAGGCACCATAATGATTTACCACTGGAGTTTCAAACTATACAAACAATAGATAATGTTTATGATCACGGGTGCCACCAAAAATAAGTTCGATCGGCGTAGCGATATGATTTATTAATCTAAATTGGTACACACAAGTAGTCTACTCGGAACCGCGACGAGTTCCCGGTTACGGGGCAGCCGTCTACCGTCGTACCTCGTTCGAAGTTCGGACAGAAGTGTCTTCCAAAACTCATAAAAACATCGTGCACAACCCCTGATGCATACTTTGTTTTTCTGCCTGCCATTACGTAACCGGCACCACGTCAAGCGATTATGAATCACTTTCGATCCCAAGCTGAAAAACTTGTAATAGAATATAATAAACGTAAGAATCGTAAACGAAAATACGAAAACATAAATATCCTGTTACTGATAATATAAACTATATAGTCTTTAGATTTTCACCACTTGAGAAACCAACTATTTCGTTATCTCCGACACGGCCATCTTGACTAGCACACGTCCTCGGGTGTATCTAAGATTTCATTCGCATGACATTAAACTCAATATTACAAGTACTCGTACTTATCCATCACTTCAAAGATCTAATTCAATAGCAAGAGGAAGTGAAATGTGTTTAACGGAATTGACTTTATAATTTCAAGTCTTACAAGTGTCAGTTACAATCCTTGGAGTCATTTGTTACGGAACGACTAGTACTCTCAAGTTATATCGCTAACATTTGGCCAATATGGAAATACTTCAAGCATGCTCGATCTCACATTGAACCACATCTAAATTTCTTTAGACCACACTGTCAAAATAGGCACGTGTGGAAATAATGTTCGATCTTGCACCTCAACACATCATATTGCCAACACTAGGCCAATATGGAAATACTAAGAGCATGCTCGATCTCACACCGATCAAAATCTAAATTTCTTTAGACCACACTACCCAAATAGGCACATGTGATATCGATGTTCGATCTCGCACCTCCACACCTCATATAGCCAATACAGCACAGAAACGTGTGTACCCATGTCGTAGTTGTCACTGCCCGCTCTGCAGACATCCGACTCGATAGGAATGTAACTCTCCGGCATTTTCTGAATTTTTCATGATTGTATCTTTATGCTTTTTTTAATAAAATTTAAAATTACCAAAATTAAATTTAATGACCTTTACTTTTATCATCTTTATTCTTTTCATACCTAGCATTACCTTCAATAATATTGACGCCCTGTACTCTTTCTTCTATCACAAGCTAATAGTCCTTAAGGTGTGGTGACCTTACCAATTAATAAGTCAAGCAAATTATTGTCAAAATCCACACTACTATGTCACGTTTTTTTGCGAACTCAAATTTTTGAAGTACCCTATGAAACTCTTGTTTTTCACTTTATTAATGTAAAAGGCACCACATTAAATCCAGTAACTACTTAATAATGGTATACACCATGTCAAATTATTCAGGTGCAATAATTCCATTAAACCTGCATATAGAACCTGCATATAGAACCATGATTTACAGAGCCTACTCTATTCCCTTATCCAAACGCCAATCTAAGTAATGAAATCATTATTATACGTTGTATAGCCACAAATAACGGTTTTCATACGAGTGAAATCAAAAGTTATATTTTTTTGCAAAGAACGACAATCATCAAAGCACTTATCCCGTTTTGAAAAATATGACATACTTAAGAAATGTTAGCCACAGAATCGCTAAACTATTGAAATTTCATTACATTCAAGTTAGCTTCAAATTTGAGAACAAACTTCAAATATTGTTTATGACGCCAAAGACAGCTCTGAGGTTTTTTTAAGTTAATGTGTCTCAATTTTAACAGGTTTTAAGTGGAAATGATAAGGAGTTTTATCACCCGTTATAGTGAACATTATGGCTCATTTACATAACAAAACAGATCTTATACTTGATTCGAGTCATTCATTTCCAACATTTGAGGATACAAAAATATAGTAACGTCAAAGCGTATCCCTACCATAAAATTTCAATATTAGAAAATTTAGAAATACAAGGAGGCGTAGCCTTCTTTAATACTAGCATCCTTAATGATCAGTTAATTGTAATAGAATAATTTTGTTGACTTTGTTAATTCCGTAGTTACTTCTGAACATTCATTTAACGACATAACCCCTTTAATGTATTCAAATAATGCTTAAATTAACTTTACTTGCTGCCTTGCATATTGTTGGTCGTAAATTCTGAAGTTTTGTCGATTGAAACTGACACGAGATTGAGTCAAAACTATAGTCACGCTAAAAGTATTTTTCTTCAAGTGTGTTTTTTTTCCAACACTTTGAATAACAATTTTCCCCGTATTGTTTTTGCAAATTGTACTTAGCGATTTTTTTAATTAATGTGAGATATTTTCGCAACCTTTCGTAGGTACTTACTATTACAAATATTTCATTCGAACCTAATATTTGCTCGTTATTAAGGGGCTAATCATTTTCCCGTTTGAAACTCAAAACTCCAGCGGAACATCATTCTGGCATTCTTTTTTTTTGGGTTGGAGAGATCTTATTTAGGAAGACCTCTAAAACTCAGTCGTTCATTATACCAATAAAGTCACGATTCTAGTAAAAATTAGATCTTATCAAAGTTTAATATTGTATAATTTAGGTGTATTAAGTACTTGATTTTTATACAGTGATTACACACATGTATTGTTGTTTAGCTTTCGTATTTCCCTAAATTATTAACATTCCAATTTACGGATTACCTTTATCTTGTTAGACTTTAGAAGAATATTGTTTGTGTCACAGATTTCTAGATTTGTTTTTATTTGAGTTAACTTGTTTGTAGTTTTCTAGTACCTTTTGAAGAATCTCTTGAAACACTTTATACTAGGTTGAAACTATAGCTCTTCAAACATGTTGACTTTGCTAAACATATCACTTTTTCATTTAAAGAGTTATTTCAAATATCAAGATTTGAGAATCATTTCCAGATTTTAGAAATTTAACTTAAACTACGTTTGCATTGCAACTATTGTTACTTTCTAAACTTTATAGTTGTTGCTATAATATTAATCCATCTTTAGACAGAAGCCTAACAGAAACTGCATTTCGTAATTTTTCCATCTTTACATTAGACAAAGAAATCCAAAGAAATCTCAATTTCACTAACAAAGTAATAACAGTTAAGATTGCAGGAGATAGTTATTATAAAAACTGACCTTGCACTTTTCTAATTTCGTGAAAAACACGTAATAAAAATGTAAACTTTTTATAGTGACAGTTAATTCACTCTTATACCGTCAGTATGTACTTCATTGAAACTTATTCAGGCGTCAGCGATTTTGTTACAAAAGTCAATTATTTTCGTCTCATAAATATCGAAACTATTTTATGTGAACTCTGGGGTAAAATTTCACTACCGCTCATTATGTCATATTGTCAATAAATATCAGAAACAAAGTAAAAAACCATCTACAATATAAAACTGTCAGTATTAACAGTTTGAAACTTACCTACATTGTTAGAACTGTATTAATAGTTTATCTTGAAAATCTTAAAGCTAGCGATTCTTTTATTAATGAGCACTCGGTCCCAGAATCGCAAACAAAATGGAAATGACTCACCAATGTGTTTTAGTGTACCAAATCAAACTGCTGCCAAGACTTAACACTGATCTTCGGTCACAGTATAACTGGCAAGTGATGTGCATTCCACACGATTATCTTGCGATGTTAATCGAAATATAAAATTCTCTTACCCGAATTATGTTAGTAAATTCCGCACTATAGATATAAATTATTGTTTTTCTTGCACATCCTGTTATTATTAATCTGCATCTTGATGATTGTACAAAACTGATTATATTATTTTAATTGTCATTGTAAAAGTTGTCTTCTTACTCTCAACACGTTCTCAAATACAAAATTGGTAGATTTTGAGTTGTTAAATTTTATTTTTTTTTAAACTAACTTCCTCAAACAAACAACCATTACTGGCGCAGTCAGTAGCAAAGTTCAGCAGTTTTTGAAAAAGAGACGAAAAACTGAGGTTTTTGAGCCAAATTGAACATAGCCTACACCCAAAGAAAACTCGAGGTAAGTGAGACTCTTTTCCAATCAAACCGATATTTCCTCTGACAGTTATCATTGGTAGTATCAAGAGTGTTATATTACACATAGACTAAGTTTTTCGAATTTTTGAAATCTTTAATTTTATAATATTCCATAATTCACTAATTGAATGAATTATTATTGCAATTACAATTTATATTTACAACTGCATTTTCACTTGAAGAGAAAAGATAAGGTAAGAGATAAGTTATATTTAGATGAGAATATAATAGCTCTTTGTATTCTATACCTTGACTTTGTTTTAAATCGCTATAGCAGATTACTAACTGATATTTTTCATTTAGACGAAACTGCAATCTTGTGTTTTAATTCACGAATGATAAGATTTACTTTCAATACAAACAAAAGCGAAAGTTAACAAATATTATATAGACTTGAACTTGACATTATTTACTTATTTGATGATATGTTATTGAATTGATTTATTTTTGAAAAAAATCAATCAGTTCACAATTAAATTTTATTATTCAAGACAATTTCTTATATATTATTATTGTTTTATGTGTTAACAAATTTTTATTTTTACTTCCTGTTATATAAAAATTATATGAACGAATTTAGAAATCCCAAAAGCAATTTTGAAACTGATTCCAGTGACTCTGAAACCGAATTAAATCTTTCTTATTTTAAAAATAAATTAGCCATCATCATGAGTCAACCAACGCAATTGCCAGCCGCGAACACTTCCCAAAGTTCACAGGTAGCAATTGATGTAAATTTAATTAAATATTTTGCTGAATTCATTCCTGAATTTGACGGTAACACTTTGGAATTAAGACAATATATTGCCCAGGTAGAAAATATGTTTGCAGAATTTCCCCAACCTACTCACAAATTTGTTTTTGCTTTTGCGCGACAAAAATTAAAAGGTGGCGCAAAAATAACTTGTGCAGGAAGAATTGAACTTAATACATGGGACGCTTTAAAAAATCGTTAAATTTCCCTTTATTCATGTAATGATACCTTAGAAACCCTCGAAATGAAAATGAATCAAGCTTTTCCTAAACCCAATGAATCTCTTCTAGCCTTTGGTTCTCGTTTGCAACATATGAGATCCCAAATAATTGATAAGATACACCTAACTGAAACAGACCCTAATAGACAAATATTAAAAATTGAATTTTGTGAAAGCAATGCAAAAATCCGCTTCATAACTTTCATCCCCGAAAGATACCAAACTGACTTAAAATTATCTAACTCTGTTGCCCTTGAACAAGCCATCGATTTATTTTCTGGACTTGAACAGGAATATGAAAACCGTATCGCTCAAAGAAATCTAGGAAATCCACAACAGAGACAGAAAAACTCTAAACCCCAATTTCAAAACAACAGAACTTCTCAACAAAATCATAATTTTAATTCTCAAAACTCTAATCCTAAATATTATCACCAAAACTTTTCTAGAAATTTTAAAGGAAAATCTTTTCCGAATCAACACAATCAACCTCAACAAAGTTCTTTCATCCCTCAATTTACAAAAAGGCCCAACTTTAATAATCAACAAGGATCAAACCCAAACAGAAATGTTTTTACCCCAAACAGACATTTTAAACCTCAACCTCCTACCCCTATGTCTGGTGTGGAAAACTATGCTCAGAGAAATACTAATAATTTCCCAGAACCCTCGAGACAAAACTTATCTACCCCTATGTCTGGTGTAGAAAATTTTAATGTTGAAAATTTCAATTCTGAACAGTATTTTGAAAAAAACAGTTATTCCCACCAACAAAACACAGATTATTTAGAAGGATCCCCAAATTTTAACCAGGATTTTCCAATCGATCACAATTCAAACAATCTAACTTAACTTATGAATTAAACCAAATAACCGCAAACTCATTACCTTACATAAAAATCCAAATTAAAAATAAAATCTATAATGTACTAATTGACACCGGATACTCATTTTCAATTATAAGACCATATATAATTTACGAATATCACCCTGAATGTATTTATATAAACAGAACTGAACTAAAAACTTGTACTGGAAAAGCCATTGCTGAGTACAAAGCATCAGTACCACCCTTTGCTGAATTTAATACAGACCAAAACATAGAATTTATTTTATATGACTTTCATGACTATTTTGACGGACTAATAGGTTTTCGAGATCTTCAAAAATTAAATCTCTCAATTGATGTAGAAAACAATCGACTGGTAAATAAATACACTGTCATTCCCCTGTATTCCCGTGAAGACTTTTCAACCTATACATTTGATCTTAACCCCTTAGAAATCGTAACAAAACGTATACCAGTAAATATAAGAAAGAGAAGGACAAATACTTATTCATTGTTACAATAAAAATGGAATTTATATACCAGAAATTCTTACATATGCTAAAAAAGGTTTTGCAAAAATCGAAATCCATAATACTTGTTCAAACCAAAATTTAATAACATTTACCAACCCTTATCATTGTACCCCAATTACCGACGAACACGAAATTTATAATTTCAATTTAATTCCACCTGAATCTGATAAAGTAGATATTTCATCCCTTATTAGAACAAATCACTTAAACCACGAAGAAAAAAATGTTCTATTAAACTTATGCGAAGAATTCAACGACATTTTTCAAAAACCCAAAGATCAACTTAGTTTCACAAATATTGTTAAACACCAAATTAGAACTAAGGATGAAGAACCCTGTCATTCAAAAAGTTACAGATTCCCTCAAGTACATAAAGATGAAATTCACAAATACAACAAATGTTGAATGATGAAATTATACGACCTAGTATCTCACCCTGGTCATCCCCTGTGTGGATAGTACCAAAGAAACTTGACGCATCAGGAAGTAGAAAATGGAGAATAGTAATAGATTACAGAAAAGTCAACGAAAAGACAATCGACGACCGCTACCCTATTCCAAATATTAATGACATTTTGGATAAATTTGGAAGATGTAGATATTTCACAACTCTGGATTTAGCTTCTGGTTTTCATCAGATAGAGATGCACCCAGACAGCATAGAAAAAACCGCATTTAATACAGAAAATGGACACTATGAATTTTTACGTATGCCCTTTGGTTTAAAACACGCACACGCTACATTCCAAAGAGTAATGGATAATGTTTCAAAATAAAATCTGTTTAGTATGTATGGACGATATAATAGTATTTTCGACATCCCTTACAGAACATATAAAAAACCTGAAACAAATTTTTCAAACTCTTAGAAATGCCAACCTAAAAGTACAATTAGATAAAAGCGAATTTTTAAGAAAAGAAGTAGAATTTTTAGGACATATTATTACACCAAACGGAATAAAGCCAAATCCACAGAAAATTGATGCAATTAAAAGATTTCCACTTCCCAAAACTCACCGCGAAATTAAAAGCTTTTTAGGACTTATAGGTTATTATCGGAAATTTATAAAAAACTTTGCCAAAATAGTAAAACCCCTTACACAAAAATTAAAGAAAGGTGAAAAGATAATCATTGATGATGAATTCGTGAAAACGTTTAATTATTGTAAAACACTTTTATGTAATGAACCAATTTTATTATACCCAGATTTTTCGAAGGAATTTCAACTAACGACGGATAGTTCAAATTTTGCATTAGGAGCAATTTTATCACAAAATGGACACCCTATCAGCTACGCTTCAAGAACTTTAAACCCTGCAGAAATAAACTACTCAACAATAGAAAAGGAATTACTTGCTATTGTTTGGGCATGCCGTTATTTTAGACCATATTTATATAATCAGAAGTTTACAGCCTTTTGTGACCACAAACCCTTAGAATGGTTATTTTCCATTAAAACTCCAAACTCAAAACTTCACAGATGGAGACTAGAATTGGAAGAATTCGATTTCAAGATAAAATACAAGAAAGGAAAAGAAAATCAAGCCGCAGACGCTCTTTCAAGAATACAATTAGAAAACAACCCTAATATGAATGCCATTGGAGATGAAAATCAATCGATGATAGCGAATGATGGAGATGAAGATACCTATCGACAAATTTTAGATTTAGCAGAAGAAATCGCTGAACAGGAGAATCAACAAATGAACAAAGAAACATTAAACAAAAATGACGAAAATCAACCCCTAGATTTACACACTTCATCCCTCCTACTCCAAATATTCCACAGATTTTAAATAATCAAGACGATGAACTTGCAACCCAACATACTTCTCGCGAAAACCTTATTTTAGAAATACGACCAACGGAAAGACCCACTAACTCTTACAAACGACAAATAATAATTTCTCATAATCCAAACGCATTGATGTCTAGCATATCAGCCAAAAGAATTTTTGAAAATTTTAGATACACTTTAGCCAGATCCGCAGACGAACAAGAAATAACGAATAGGTTTAAACAAACTATTGCCCCTAATAGATTATATTGCCTTTACTTTTTAATGAACACGATAAAGCCAAAATCATAACTACCTTACAGAAAAACTTTACTTCCCTTAATCTTGTCACATCTTCAAAACTACTTCAAGACTTTACATAAATACTTGCCAAACTTGTAAATACGAAAGACAACCTCAAAATATAAAACTTCAATTAACACCTACTCCTAAACGACCTTTAGAAATAATTCACATTGACACATTTTTCTGTGAAAATAAAACATTCTTAACAATAATGGATCCCTTTTCGAAATTTGGACAAGCACTACCCTTAAAAGATAAAAACTCAATTCAGATATACGATAATCTTGTAACTTTTATTTCATTTTATGGAACTCCCAGAATGATTATTTGTGATAATGGAACCGAATTTAAAAATCATTTAGTTGTTGATTTTTGTAACCTTCACAAAATAACCTTACACTTTACTACCCCTGGAAACTCAAATTCTAATTCCCCGGTAGAACGATTTCATTCAACCCTACTCGATGAACTTAGATGCTTAAGAAAAGATAACCCAAAGAAAGACACTGAAACTTTAATAAAATTTGCAATCATTAGTTATAACAATTCTATACACAGCGTTACTCAACAAACTCCTTTTAATATTATACTTGGACATACCGACATAAATCCTTTTGATCTTTCTGAAAAAGCTATTACTTCAGAATATGCCCAAAATCACAAATCTCTAGCAGATAAAATATACGACAGAGTTAGAAACTCGATCGAACTTAACAAAAACAAAACAATTTATAAAATAAATGAAAAGAAATCCAACCCTGAAACGGTAGAAACTGACCAAAACGTTTATATAAAAACTAACCAAGGTAGAACTAAAACTAGACCAAAATTCATTAAAACTCAGGTAATCAAAGATAAAAACATTATTGCCAAAACAAAACTAGGACTCGTACATAAAAGTAGAGTAAAGAACAAACGATTTATTCCAGGAACACCTACAGGAACACCCAGTCGAGACAAAGATGAAGAACAACCAACTACTAGTAATACTTAACTGTATTTTGACAATCCCTTTAATAAATACCCAAATAACTATCACCCCTATTAACAATTATATATATACTCAAGAATTAGGTTCAGCTAGAATACCCTCAACGTATCATACGTCTATTCACTATATTAACCTCACTGACTTAAACGTAGAATTAGGAAATAATGAAAATATATTAATATCCTTAAAGAATATTATAGAAAATAAGAAATTAAAAAATAATTCTATTAACTTAAATATATCACTTAACCATATGGGATTTAATCAATTGGTAACCCATAATCTTAATCAAATATTAGAGATAAAAAATAGAATAGCCGATTTTACTTCAAATCGCGTACGAAGAGGATTAATTAACCCCATTGGAAATATTCAAAAAATATTATTCGGAACAATAGACAATGAAGACCGTGAATCAATCAATAAAGCCCTATCGACCCTAGAAGAAAATCAGTATAAGATAGCAAAAAGAATTGAAGTCTAAACATCAATTACAACTAAACTTCTCGAACATTATAACAAAACAGTTTCAACATTAGCTTTAAATCAAAATATTTTAATGAAACAATTAGAAAATGCCTTGAATAAACTCAAAATGACAACTAGAGATCATAAAATTATAACAAAAATCCAAAACACATTTTCACAGCTTTATATGAATTTAGATAGAATAAAAGAATTTATAATGACTATTGAAAACGCAGTAAGTTTTGCTCATCTCAAAGAATTACACCCAGGAATTTTACCGAAATCAGATTTACTTTTAATATTAAAAGAATTAAATACAATTTTCTCCCAAAACCAAATACTTCACCTTAAAGACCTACGGAATTATTATAAAATGTTTTCAGTAAATATTCACACTGAAGAAAATTTGATCTATTTTATGTACCATTATTTGATGCTACACAATATAATTATTTCCATTCGTTCCCTATTCCATGGAAAAACCGAACCCTTATAATTCCACATCCATATATCCTCATGAGTCTTACTTCTTATCTAATCCCAGCCGAAAATTGCCCAAAAATTGAAGACACATATATATGCCGAGGACAGCCACAGCCTATAGATGATAGTTGCGAAATTTCAATAATTTCCAAAAGTGACTCATCTCAATGCATCGTACGAACTACCAGGCTTTCAGCAAATATAATCGAACAAGTTGCCCAAAACGAAATTATTGCCGTTCCAGCAAATCCAATTAAAACCCCTTTTAACTGCAAAAATGGAAATGGAATTCAGTTAATCACAGAACCGAGTATAATCAATATTCCTGAAGGATGCCAAATAACCATAAATGGTCAAATGTTCGCTCATAGCCAAGAATTTCCGAAAACAACCAAATTTTCACTCCCAAAAATACAAATACCGGAAGATTATGAAAGTTCAACCCTCAATCACATACAGCTTCGCCAAATCAAGCTAGACGAAATTTCAGAGCTACGCAAATTGTCTCATGAAATTCAACACTTGGAAATCAACCCCTTGGAGAAAACTAGCCACCCAATTAGTATTACAATAATACTAATAATCATTGCAGTACTTGTAATCATTGCATTCAAATTATACAAGAAGTTCAAGCCATGGTCAAGAAAACCCAAGCCAAAACGCCATGAGTCGTCAGAACTTCATGCCACCCCTGAAGTTCCATTTCGCCAGGGAGGAATTATGTTAGTAAATTCCCCACTATATATATAAATTATTGTTTATCTTGCACATCCTGTTATTATTAATCTGCATCTTGATGATTGTACAAAACTGATTATATTATTTTAATTGTCATTGTAAACGTTGTCTTCTTACTCTCAACACGTTTTCAAACACAAAATTGGTAGATTTTGAGTTGTTAAATTTTATTTTTTTTAAAAACTAACTTCCCAAACAAACAACCATTACTCCCGTGACCAAGTTACAACTCCTCCAAACATAACTGGAACCAGCCACTGTGGAGACAAACCCTCGAGAGCACGAATTACCACAGAAAATAACATGCCACCCTGTAATGGACTTTCCTCCACCATAGAACCAGTAGTTACTCGATTACTACTTAGTATTCGAGTAACTAGAAGCGAAAACAGAAGGCTACGAGAATTATGCGAACCGACCTGAAGAGGGCAGATGTGACTCTGCCAAAACGTCGTCTTTTTACCATCGATCCCGACTGGGTTCAGTTATCAACTACGCGGATGAATTCCCGGAAACCACCTAAAACTATTAGTATTATATATATATATATATATATATATATATATATATATATATATATATATATATATATATTACACTCTGTGTACGCAACTGCTTATGGGCCACCCAATAAAACATTTGGTTTCTAACATTCTAACATATCTGTATAATTATAATCTACAGCGCCTTGTATCTCAGTCAAATTATATATGCATACGTAACTGCTCAAGGCAACTGCATTGTGTGCCGCAAATTAACATGAGAACACATAACTTTTTACCCATCCAAAAATCTTTTACTTTAAAATCTTGAGAGATTCAACTATAAAAATGTAATGCTAAAAAAATATCAAATAGTGATAAAATTCTTAGAAGTTTTAACACACCAATTTGTATTGATAGAATTTTTCAAATCACCCTGTATTGAACGCCCTGGAATGTCAAAAAAGCTATCATAATTGTTACTATCTCGTTCTTTCTCGGCAACACGATTTATCCCGATTTGTAGAAGCCAAAACCCCGAGAAGGAATTTCAACAAAATCGTAATGCCGTTTACGAGAATTACATATAAATAATATGTATACAAATAAACAACCATTATATGTATTATATTATTAGATAAATAAGTAAAAATATATTTGCAGCATATCAAATCTCGTTAAAAAAACATTAAACAATTTTTGCTGCATAATTTTTAGATGAGATGTTAAAATTAATTTAAAAGATTACCTTATATCAAATAAAACTGCAAAATGATTCGTCTTATTTTATTACTGATACTGTAATACCTATTCAAGTTTCATTTGCACATGACATAAATATGAATAATTAAAAATATAATTGCATATCACCTTTTGACAGTGGAGGCATATAAAATATTAGTAAATTATTATCAGATTTGTGAGAATTTCACGATTGAAAGAATATTCATACTAAACTGGTGAAGTTTGGAAATCAAATGTTCTCAATTGGCTTTAGAATCTCTTCTTCTGTAAATGCGCAAACTTCTATAAACACATTCAATTTGATCACTTTAATAGTTTTGTTAAAAAAGTAACGGCATAAATGGATAGAAAAGTATACATCTTTGTAATTAAAAGTCTATTATTTTAGTAATATTTATAAGTTGCTACACGATTGCATACAATAGGGTTTTTACTGCTGTTACATTTTGAAATTAGATTAAGGCTTAAGCTACTTGTTATAGTGGGCGCTATCTCACTTGGATTTTATTATTAATTTATCTTTAAATTACTTATTTACGTAAATAAAGATACTTTATATGAGGGTCGTTTTTTTTCAACCTCCGATCACACAGCGCTAACATCAGACAAGCAGTAGGCGGGCGATATTCACAAAACGGAACAGGGCGTTCCCCCACAAAATACTCTATGATAGGCCCGACCAGATCATCAGTAGTTGTCGAGTTGCAGACGAAAAAACATGACCGCCTCAATTAAGTCTCCGGCCAAGTGCAAATAGCCTAGTGTTATACGATCCTTGCAAGCAGAAGAGAATAGTGCAAGTTATATGAATTAAATTGTTTATTGCTTATTAATAATGTTTGGTTCACGTTGAAATAAACGCTGACGCCTCTTGTATTCTCTATGCGAAAGATTGTATTTGAGATCATTCTAAGCTTAACCATTGTTCGATGTTCACGTAATTTTGTTTGTTGTTTTTTGGAAAATAAAGTTTTTGAAATTTTTTTACAACTAATTTTAAACAAGAAATAACTTAACTGGCGCAGTCTCAGTAGCATTGGCGTAGTACTAATTCAGGAGAAAGCCACAGCATTGGGCTGATTTTTCCAAGCATTCGAGTACGTGGGTTTTGACTGTTAGACGCCAAACGGACCAGTGAACGAGAAAACAATAGCTTCAGGATCACGAGAAGGAAAAGAGCTCTGAAGGTTAGTGTAACCGAGTTTTTCCATTTCCTTTTCACATAATTTCCTTGATTGGGAAAACTTAGTTTTAAGAATTTTTGTTTTTATTTAAGACTAATATCTATATATAAATAGGTTAAGACAAAACGATTAAGTACCATTTTCTCCTCTGTCTCTCAACCGATTTTCTTCATTTTTGTTTTGTTTAGTAGCTACTGTCGACCTTCAGTGTAGATTGCTAATATTAATTTATAATAATGGTTCATTCATTAAATAAAATATAATAAAAATTCATTATTTACGTCATAATGTCAACGCCAAACAACTCAATGTGCCGCGTGACGCCACCGCCAGATTCAAAACATTGAGTAATTATATATAGAGGGACCAATGCTGTTTATACTGAGCATGTACTACTGGAAGTGGCATGCAAGAGTTGTTATTGTTTAGTGGTAAAGTAATCGTTGTATATTATAATTATACAGGGCGATTCCAGATATGTTCAAAATAATTTTTTTCGTGGGTGGCACATAAGCAGTTGCATGTTTAAAATACAGAGTAGAGTGCAATTATAACTAATAAAATAATTATATAGGGAAGCCCATTAGCGGTTGAATTTACAGGGTTCTTGGAATAGAAGATGCAGTAGAATTACGGTTATACAGGGTGGTGCAAAAAATGTTATACATAGATGCATATACAGGGTGGCGGAAATGGTAATGCAACATTTCGTAATCCATAAGCAGTTGTATATACAGGGAAGATGAAATATAGGGTGAGAGGAATTATAGATATACAGGATGATGATAAAAAATGTTAGAAATGGAAATGATTTATAGAGTAGCCCACGAAGAGTTCCATATATATGATGATTGAAATATAGGTCAGAGTAGAATTATAGTTAAAGAAGATAGTTAAAAATTTCATAAACAAAAAGGGTAAATACCGTAGCTCATAGGCAGTGGCATATACAGAATGGTTTACCGGGTGGTTCAAAAATGTTAAAAAATATTATGCGTGGTCCATGAGCAGTTCCATATACAGGGTGGTGGAAATATATAATGAGATGGAATTATTATAATGAGGATTTTAATAAATGTTTGAGAATTGAGTGCAATTATAGCTATACAGACAGGTTAGAAAAAATAAATATGTATGGTAGCCCATTAGCGGTTGCTTTGTTGTCATATTAAATTAAGAATTACGAATTTGAACACAAATAAAGTCCTATGAATTATATCTGAAAAAAACTTGAATTTCTTTACTTATTTGTAGAAGTGAGATGTAAGACCGACATCTAGGATTTTCGAGGAAACTATAACACAGAGGTTCCGAATCTGGATCCGTTCCGTGTAATTGCTGTTCTCCCTAAAGTCCTAGGATAGAATGTCCCGATACGATTTTCAGGTTACTTAACCTGCCAGAGATATTGACACAATTGGTCGAATTTCGACCACTGGGCGACAGCTAGTTTTAATAAATTTACAATTGAATTTATATTTGATGATTTTATAATTGAAATAATAATTACATAAAGAAAGATTTTATTATGAGAGTCTATTTAGCAAAGTAGTTTTTAGATATAGAAAATATTTTAACATTTCAAACTTGTTTGAATTTATGAGTCTTGATCCAGAGATAGACCAATTGATTAATAGCATTAATAACAACTTAGCTATAAACGAGGAAATGGCTACTAGAACCACCACACCTCAAGAAAATGTGCAAATAAATACACAAATACTAAAACTTTACGTAGATATGATAACACCATTTGATGAGAACTCAACCTATCTTAATCAGTTTATTTCTAATTGTGACTTTTTAATAGATGCCTACAAAACAATTGCAGACCAAACATTTCAGCAATATTTAATTAAAGTTATTCAATCTAAACTAATTGGATATGCAAATGTTTTGGTTGGCTGTAGAAGCGAACTGACATCTTGGGAATTAATAAAAAATGCTTTGGAACAATGTTTCAGAGATTGAAGTTGTCTAGATTGTTTAGAGCAAGATTTATTCACGGCTCGTCCAAATAAGGGCGAATCAAGTATTGATTTTGGTAAACGTCTTCAAGTATTACGCATCCATTTAGTACAAAGAATCGCTAGTTTACCTATTACCGAAATGAATAACGAAACTAAATTAGTTTATTTAAAACAATATTATCAAATGCCACTTAGAACTTTTATTAGAAATCTTTCAGGAACTTTACAAAGTATAACAAGACTTAAAAATCCGGATACTATTGAAACTGCAATTAATTATATTCTAGAAGAAGAAAATTTTAATTATTCTTTACATGGTTTCAAAAACCCTCCACCAGCAGTGCAACAAAAACCTAACCTAATATGTATCGTCCAACTTTTTCTCCTAACAATGTTCAAAATATATCTTCGTCTCAAACAATGCCAAGCTCTCAATATCGTCCACAAAATTTCAATCTCCAGCGTCCACAAAATTTTTGCGATTCAAAGCAGAATCCACCTAAATTTCCAAGTCAACCTATTGTAGTTCAACCGAGACAAATCCAGCGACATTATCCAACACATAATCAAGTTTTCGGAAAACCCCCAAATGTTTCGCACCCACTGGCAAAACACCCCAAAATAAGCCAGTACCAATGTCAGTTACCAGTCAACTTTCAAATAATCCCCAGCAACAATTCAGAAATCAAGAAAATTTCTTTAAAGCCTGAGGACCGAGAAATTTCTATTCGGAGGAACTTTTTCAAATAGATTCCACAGAAAACTCTAATCCCGATCTTCAAAATGACTAATTATGAAGAATAATTTATTGACGATCAACCTATTTATGACAAAGGAAATCCAACTTATGAAATGTCTGAATATCTTTCAAATATATCCGAAATTCAAACTTTCACTGAGCCTAACATACACCAAAATTTTCGCCAAACCAGCCTAAACAAGGGAACGACATAATAGAAAATTATTTCGATTTTAATTCTAATAATCTCCCATTTATTCAAATCAAAAACCCTCCTATAAAATTATTAATAGATACAGGCAGTACGAACTAGATCTTAACTCCTGACATAGCAAAAAAGTATTTTCGCCATAAAATATTTCAGTCAATGACAAGAATAAAGACAACTGTTGGTGAAAAACAGTCGTTTTTTAAAACAAAGTTAGATGCATTCAAGGAATTTAACACACCTTATAAAATTACATTTGCGTTATTCAAATTTCATAGTCATTTCGACAGCGTAATAGGATTAAATGACATTAATAATATGAAACTTACGCTGGACTTTTTTAGAAATGTTTTATATAACAATTCTTGTAGAATATCCATTTTTTACGAACTTGGCACTTCAAAATATAATATTTAATAAATCAAAATACTGACAAAGCCATTATTTTACCTGAACTGAAAATTAAAAAATCATATTTTCCTGAAAGTTCAACTAATGCAAAAACCTATTTCAAAAAAATGAAAATGAATAATATCAACAATCGAAGAATTCCAATATTTTTTACGAAGCCAATTCATGCCTATAGATCCAAAGTAAAACAAAAAGACACCTTGAAGCCTTCCTATATGCTTCCTAAAATTTATTATCAAATGAATGGAAATAATAAGTGTTACAACAAAAAAGAGAAACATAACTTAAAACCCGACGCTATATCGAAAATCGCAATTAACACCTATGGAAAACGAAACTTTCATTGACAACTCTAACAACGTTAACTAAATAATGCCGCAACAGGATAACGAAATCTATACATACATAATTGCTAAAAAAAACAACCAAATAATTTTTATTCGAGACAAAAAAAATTATCCTTACTGACTAAAACACGCAAACCTGTAAGGTTAACTGTTAACTACGAACAAGAGATAATTAAATTTTTCACAAATTTTGTAGATCCGAAAAGAAAAAAACTATGCTGCTTATATATTAAAAAGAAACAACCGTTGCCCTTCTCCCAATTTTACGAACTACAATACAACGAACTTTTAAAAGTAACAGTTATCAATTAACCTACTCAAATAAATTTATTCCTGATATTGAAGTTATAAATAGGCACAATGAAATAGTTAAACAACATCATGAAATGAAATAATTCGCGAGAAGTTCCAATTGAATTTAGAGAAAAATCAAAATATATCTGTACAGAATAGGGAAGGTTTACGAAATAAAGCAAAATCCAGGTATGTCAAAGAAACTGTGAAATACGACATCGGTTTGAAAGAAAATAAAAAATAAATTGGTACACAAGTCAAAAATTAGAAAGACTAATTCTAAACAATTTTTCCAGAATCCTCAAGGTAATTATGAAGATCCCACTCCTTCTAATACTGCTAATTTACTCGAAATGGACAACGCCCACTGATATAACCATCCAAGAAATAAATTCCTTACTTTTACCACTAAATTTAGGAAATAGTAAAATAGTAGAAACAAAACATACTTTTTATCATTACATAGAAACCACCCCTATTTACTCGCAATTTGCTAATATTGAGTAGTTTTAATAACACTAAATTAATATTAAAAACTATTTCTATAGATAATTCTAGTGCTTTGCCTAAAAACTTACTTAATCACGCTGAATATATGTTAGATTTAACAAAAAATAAATTAGGAAACTTAGTTGTAAAAAACAGACAAAAACGTGGATTAGTAAACGTTATAGGTAAAGCTAGCAAATGGTTATTCGGAACTCTTGATTCAAATGATCAAAAGAGATATGATAATGAAATCGAAACAAAATCAAAATTCATTTAATACTGAACTAAATTTAAGAGCCCCCCCCCCTTAATAATAAATTAATTGATCACTATAATGATACAATTTACAAACTTAATGAAAACCAGAACATAATAAAAAATAATTTAGAAACACTAACCCAAAATGTCCACAGAGATATAAAGATAGTTAATAATTATGTCACTTTTAAACATAATTGATCAAATAATTTTGAATTGTCAAAATTTGATTAATTTCATAGACAATTTAGAAAATGCTATAATATTTGCTCATCTTGGTGTTCCATAATTCCATAATACCCTTAGCAGAACTCACTAAATTAATTTCTAATTTGGAAATGGTATATTATCAAAACGAGATTCATAAATTTAATAACCCTCTTTATTATTATGAACTTGCCGGTTTACAAGTTAATTTTATGGAAAGTAAAATAATATTTGCTATTCATATACCGTTATTGTCAAGGGATATTTTTCAAACCTATCACCTGTTACCACTACCTTATAATTACTCAATTGTCATCCCTGACCATCCCTACCTTATACTCAGCACAAACCATTATCAATTCGAGAATGCCTTATGTCCAGAGCTAGACAGCATATTTTTCTGCCACAAGCATATAGAACTCAAAAAAGACACCTGCATATTACCAATGATGAGAGCAGATCATCCAAACTGTCATGTAACCAGCGCCAAACTGACCAAACCCATAATAGAGGAAATCAATAATAAACATATATTGGTTATTCCCGAAAAAGAAGCAATAAAGATGTTCCAATCCTGTGAAACCAAAGCCGTGATTCTTATCAAGAAGCCAAGCCTGGTAACGATTCCCGAAAACTGCAGTACCACAATTAATATAACATTTTCGAACTTTAACAAAATTTTTCATGAGAAACCACTAGTATTACCGGAAATTCAGACCACATTGCTATCCAAAGATAACAATATCAAACCAATCCAGCTTCACACTATTAACTTAGAAGAAATTAAACTCTTAACGCAGAAAACAATATATGAAGAAAACCAAAATTGGGCCAAATGTCACTCTTAATTGGAATACATTTTTTTTTCATTTGGTATAATTTGCTTAATTTTATCCATTTCATGGCTGGCATACTGGAGGAAAAAGCTGCAACATCTTGAAGGTAATTAAACAAGAGACCACCCCAACCAGCCCAACCCCTTATCGGTGTTGTTCCAGCTTAACGAGGGAGGAGTTATATGAATTAAATTGTTTATTGCTTATTAATAATGTTTGCGTCACGTTGAAATAAACGCTTACGCCTTTTGTATTCTGTATGCGAAAGATTGAATTTGAGATCATTCTAAGCTTAACCATTGTTCGATGTTCACGTAATTTTGTTTGTTGTTTTTTAAAAAATAAAGTTTTTGAAATTTTTTTAAAACTAATTTTAAACAAGAAATAACTTAATTTGCAGCAGAAAGAAGACTTCCGGAATCGTACTGATCCACGACAACGCCCGTCCTCGCAGTGCTGGTGCAACCCAGCAGCTTCTTCAGCAATTCAAATGGGATATTTTGCCATTTCGATCACCCGCCATACAGTCCCGACCTAGCGCCGAGTGACTTTCACCTTTTTCCCGAACTGAATGCGTGGCTTGGAGGGTCGCGCTTTTAAACTAATGAGGAGCTTCAAGGCAAAGTCATAGCCCACTTCAAATCATTGGCGGCAACATTTTATGAAGAGAGTATGGTAAGCTGGTAAAAATAAAGAAATTCGGTTGAAGGAAAGAGGAGAAAATGGTACCGAACCGTTTTGTCTTTGCCTATTTACATATAGATGTTGACTGGACGCCACTGTTGAAGCCGGAATATTTGTAAACAAATATATCTGTTTCTCTATCTATTTGTGTCTCATGTTTCAAACCTTTTTCGTTTGGTTATATCTGAAAATGCCGGGTCCATTTATATTAGTAGTCATTGGCCACAGGTATTAATTTAATGTTTCACCAGATCAGTCCGCCTTCTTTTTCCTTTCTCGACGTCGAAGATATCTTAGTAGTGTCTAACGGTGTCCCTCAATTTTGCTTTCTGCATTGGTTTTAAATGACTGTCAGAATCTGTTACATGAGTTTGTCTAGTTCTTCAGATAGTTTACCTGGTGGTATTGATGTATGTTATGTGCTTCTAACCACAGAGGAAACAGTTAAACCGTGACTCAAAATTGTTCGTTTCTTTATGGCAACCGAGTATGAATTCAGGTTTATTACTCGTACTGGTACAATCTCCTCGGCAATCAACAAAGTCTTTCCCAGTGATATTCATCTGCCTATATCTCCATCTTAAAGTTCGAGATGAAACATCATTACTGTTCCAGCTTTAGCTTTCCCATCTAGGCAAGGATCTAAAATAATTTCCGCTATTTCCGGAACAATGACATCATCTTCTAAAATTGCTCGAAACATTATGTCATTTCCCATAAAGCACCAATTCTTCGACGTTCACTCGTAGAACTCCTTCTTTAAAGTTCAACTCGAATCACTAGGAGTTTATGACATCCATTTCAATGATGACGTCGTCTTTGATGTCCGCCACTTGTACCCGATGTTGGAATGTTGTACTTCCCAAGACCATTTGAACTTCTATTTCCCAATGGACCTTAGCTACTTCTCTTGTCGCTGTTCGTAGTTGCTAATTTGTTGGTTTTATCATTGTCTGTTTTGAAACGATATTTATTATAACTATTTTTTAGCACCTGTATCCAGTAGCATTTCACATTGCTCTTGTTAATAAGGCCATTTACAAATACATTGTTAATGCGGTAGCGTAGCGAAGCGATATGTGTTGACAGTTGAGACTAGTTGGCTACAGGTCGACAGTAACCCATCCACATCGAACTTCTTTAGTTTTCCCGACGAGGAAGTCGGTACTACGTTGCTCTCCTTGCAACGACTCTGTATATGTCCTACCTTACCACATTTCCGACATCTGTGTTGTATTTTTTTGGTAAGAACGTCCCCTACTATCTTCCTTACAGAGGCTTTATCATTTCCGCTATATCCTGCTTTCCTTTCAATGTATCGGACTCTGCTCTGACCTCAATAGGTATTTCACAGTCTCAAATTCCAGAGCTCGAACCAGGGCATCCACTAATTGAGTCGGTCAAGGTAGTGTCAATGCTTGTCTGGGTTCGTGGTTCAGAAGTCCATCCAAAAACTCTTGCACTGCTAACCTTTCTATCACATTTTCCGGTGTAGTTATATAGGGAAGGAGAACCAGGCGGGCCATATCAGCTTCAAACTCTTATAGGGATTCATTCGATTTCTGGTGGCGATAAGTTTATGTCAACTTAAATGTCATAAATCGAACTTTCATTTGCAATTTACATTTTCAATACATATAAAGCCATCGACAACGAAGTCAGAATCGACCTTGAAACGTTTGGTTTTTCCTTTCAATACACAGCTTTTTATTTCAATTGTGGTGTTATTCCCAAGAAAACATAAAAATAACCAAGAATATGCCACAAATAACATTTAGAAGACAAATCAAACTTAATCAGTCATAAACTAACCTAGAGGGGGAAATAGCATGGAACAACACAAAGTTTTTACTTATCGATGAAAAAAAGCAAATGAAAAATGTGTGAATAACTCACACAGCATGATTGAGAACGCCAAACTTGCCATATCCACAAAACATAAACGTAGACAATATACACGAAACCTGGTTGATCATATGGTAGATGCTGGTTTTTCTCAGAAAATTTGTGAGAAGATTTTCTGTAAAGGACAATCATTAGACAGAGCAATTTTTCGGAAGTGTTGCACTTTATCTCAATTGTAAATTTCAAATACTTATCAGTTAAACAATAGTGCAGGCTGAGAAAATTCGAATGAACAGACAGAATATATTTCGATGCTAACACACTATTAGTGTTTTGCAGACAGTCATTGACTTCACATCTATATGAGATGCCTACTCATATATTTTTCATTAATTTCTAATAAATGAACAGACTATTTTTTCCATATGGAGAAAAGTAATAATTCGTTACAAACTAATGGTTACTTGACCAGGTACGAAGTAAACGAATACTACAGACTACTTCGGCAAATCGTTACT
This sequence comes from Octodonta nipae, assembly GCA_034190945.1. Taxonomy (NCBI): domain Eukaryota; kingdom Metazoa; phylum Arthropoda; class Insecta; order Coleoptera; family Chrysomelidae; genus Octodonta; species Octodonta nipae. Next base: position 54,500,136 of record CM067221.1, on the reverse strand, counting down.
TTTTCTGTATCCGTACTAATTGATATAACGCGAAACCCTTCGTTGTATGACTAATGAATATCATTATAAGCCTAAAGTTAGATGAGATGAAAGGACACCTCACACACAAACCTACATTGTGGGCTGCCGCAATTTCTTGAAAAATATTTAATTAATTCGTATTACATTGACAAAATATTTTATAGAAATATGTGTCATAATTACACAATAGATATTTACGTATTATAAGACTTATTTTACGTTTGATCAAAGAACTAAGTATATAGTATTTGATTAAGAATCTGAATAATGGGTATTCCGAAATGTAGTATTTATAGTCCAGCTTCATAGATCGCCGTCGTAGTTCCTTATTGTTGTAAATTAGTACCGTTAGTAGGTACAATTTAATTTTCCATATTATACCTGTATCCACATTTTTATAAATACATACATTCTTTGAATTTTTGAATATGAAATTATATATATAGTAGGTATTATTGGGTTATTATTTCTATTACTTTTAGGGTAGTTTAAAAGTAATTAGTGTATTTTGATATCAATATTGAGTTAAATTTCCTTTTATTTCATTTTTCAAAATGTTTTCTTGTCTCAAAACTTTTTGGTTTCTATATTGAATAAAAATGTTTTTTTTGTCAAGTATCGGTGCTTTAGTTAATAGTACTAATTCTTTACAGACTGTAGGCTGACAGCAACCATCTAACGGAGTAACGAATTTAACAACGAGTACTCAGGATCGAAGTAATGAGTAGTAAAGATTGGTTAAAAGTACATACTGTTGTCAAAGCCATCTTTCCACCTTTTGCAAGCTCTCGCTCGTACCACTGATCTTAACTAAATTGGGTATTTGACTGTTTTTTGTAAACCATCAAAAATTGTCAATAATGTTGTAATAAGCTCGCAGTATGGTTTTTCTTTATAGTTTTTAACGTTTTCGAAATAATCGGGAGTTAGATTCAAATAAAAATAAAGACTGCGTAAACGCTACATTTTTTATTTGTGCCGTAAGGACCGCGGTGTTAATTTATTATATTGTTCTGTGACGAGTTCTTAGAGCATATACTTCTGGATGTAGCCTGAAATGCACACATATCGTGACCAGGAAGTAGATACATATGGGGGAGTCTTAACCTTAAAAGTTGAGACGAAATCAAAAATGTAGAAGTGGTCTTCGCTCGCCCAATGGGCTTTTGGCGCCGAACGACCTTCGTCCAAATTTACAAGATAGATTTTTCATAGTTGCCAAGTTGCAATGTTTCATGCGTTCTAATGTTTCATCAAAGCTTCAAGCTCATAATTTATTTCATTTAATTTTAAATTTTCATTTTTTACCGTTTTAAGCTATTTATACTTACACACAATTATATAATTTAGATAACACATAATGTTTAACAATTATGTTTAGTTACTAAATAACAAACTAAATAGTTCAGAAATTTTCACTTAAAAAATGTTTTACACTATATGTGTTTCGCCATAATATGGCTTCGTCAGGTGTACAATGTGTTTTAAACAACTTCTGTTGTACGCCAAATTTATTCTATTTATAGTAACTCATACAGAACCATTAAAGAAATTAAGGAGAGGGGATGAATTTGTATCTAGTTGGTCATTTAACAAAAGGCCTGAATATTTAAGGTTATTAATTTTTTTAATATTAATTAAATGACCAACTAGATACAAATTCATCCCCTCTCCTTAATCTGTCTGATATTACTATAAATAGAATAAATTTGACGTACAACAGTAGTTGTTTAAAATACATTGTACACCTGCGCAAGCCATAATATGGCGAAACACGTGTAGTGTGTTTATGTGAAAATTTCTGAACTATTTAGTTGGTTATTTAGTGTAGGATGGATTTTCATTAAGTACCGGCCTCAACGATTCAATTATGTTTAGTTGAATGTTGAAAATTAATATTATTTAAAAAACTTTTTAAAATTCCTAATTATAAACTAAAACTAAAGTAGCCTTTGTAAAATTTCCACATTACTCAGCTAATCGGATTTCATTTTCGCAATATTCAAATGTGAGTATTCAATTAATATTTTCTCAAATAATTCAGAAGAAAACAGTAATTATGAATAACTTTTAAACTCGCTTTGTTAACCTTAAGGTTTAAATATTAAAAAATAGACGACCAACAAACCTATGAAAACTCAAATCTTTGGTATCCTCACTAATGTCCACTGAACGACAATTTGTTACACAACACCTTTGATAAACAAAAAATATATAGAATAAGTTATACGAAAGTTCGTAGAGAAAACTAGATGAATAGTAAATTTAAATTTTGTTACCTAGTATTTATTTCTATGAACACAATTTTTGCCAATTGATGTTAATAATACCCTGGGTTTTTATGGTAATAAACCGGAAATATGATAATCATGAAGATACTACCTGACCAGCAAATGCTTGTTATAAGTGGACCAAATGATATTAAAAATTATACAAGAAGTATGGGTATGGTAATATTGTTCCAGGAAGATCAAATCATATAATTTACTTGCAATTTGAATTTGATAGGGCTCAGAAAATATCTTCATAATTGTCAGAAATATGGTTTATTAGCAAAAAATCCAGAGGGTTAAAATAAATTTGCATATTTTACATTTAAAGAAAAAAAATACATATCTTCCCTTCTAATAATTACAGTTTTCATATGCGAGAGGGCAAAATACAGAGTATTTTCTATTTTTACATTTTTTTTTAATGAAGCTCATATTGTAATACATTTAAGTTAAATATGAAAACAACGTAATAACAAAACTATTGCAAATCTATAAGCTGTCCACTGGTTTCACCGTATTTTTTTGGATCTGGCAACGGTGTATTTCACTCGGATTATTGATCGACAAATTCCATTGTCAAAGAAAGTCAAATGATGATCTAATAAAAGAGCGTAATCCAATCACAGCTTAGTGTGGCCATTTGACAAACAATGAGGGACTCAATGTGGCCAGAACACACTTCTAATTTTGTCAGCATTTAAATAAATGGGCTTGTATTCTGAGGCTCCCTTCATATATATTTAATCAATGCTGATAAGACTATAAAGAGAGGGCAATAGAACCAGTAGCAGGCTATTTTACTCGATTGGGGGCTGCTTCCGTAGATAATTGACTGCTTTCTCCCAAGTGAGATAACATTATGCTCTCTTCATCGCCCCCTCTTTCCAGTCACGATCATAAATAATAATGTTATAAAATTTATATTCGCCACCACTGGAGATACTTAAATTAGTCATAAAATAAAACATTGACCGTCTGAGAGTAAAAACAACGATCGGGAACCTTCTAGTCAGTAAAAACGGGTTAGCATTGAATACTTGAAAAAACTGGGAGATGACCGTCGAAATTTACTAGAGAGTTCAATGTAGAGTATAAAAGGAACGGCTGGACATTCTACATGTGTTATAGCTTAGATAATGTTATTATTTTGATGTAAAATTCTTTGAGAAATCAGCTGTTATATTGGATTTTAGGTATAAATAAATTTCTAGAAAGTGAGAGTAAATATCACTGTTTTAAAAATGAATTTGAACCCACGGAGTTTATTCCATAATTATCTTTTAGGATTTCACCAGCCCGAACCATATTTTTAAATATCCAATTAGGTACTTAATGATCCACCGTCACGCTTTACCCTCGTCACTCAAACAAGAAAAGAGCATTAAATTTTCTGCAAATACCTTAATGTTTCGTCATAAATTAATTGACGTAAGAAACACGTATTTTCTCCACGTTAAAGTTAATCCCGAACGTTTTCAGTTCATCAGTCATTATTTATACAAATAACAAAGAAATTACGGATAATCTGTTCAATAAATGCATCTAAAACCCATGTAAGAATTTAAAAAGAAAAACTCCCCTAACCAACACAGGCTTTTGGTTAGTTATTTCTCTTAAAACAAAATTAGGAATTAGGACCTTACAGTACAGAAATTCGAGTGTAAAAATTTCACAATAGTAAATATATTATCCAAAATGTCTTATGTAACAGTTATATTATTGATTAAGAATAATGTTTATAAAAAAATAATACTTTACCTAGACCACCAGCTTTAGTTGATATTAAAAACAGTCTGGCTCTAGTATTGTCCGGGCTATTGAACATATCACACCACATAGCCCTATTATCACAACTCGAAGATCCATCTAAACGAAAATAATCAAGCCCTATATGCCAAGTGCCCGAATAACCTCCGAATTTTTCTGTATCACCATCTTCCGTAGCCTCATCGATTTTCCCCAAAAAATATTCTATACAGTTCAAAGTATACAAAGACTGTGAGAATATTAACAGTTTGTCTCCGATTTCTTCACATTCCCGAAGTAAATGGAAGAGAAGGCTTAATTTCCCAGAATTATTGATGTTATCCAATTCATCACCATCACAATATTCTTGCCACCATTCTTTCTGCGCTTCCAAGATTTCAGGTTCACTATCGTCCTTTTCTCCCCCTGTAAAATATGAAAATAAATTAATTCTTAAATCTTCATTTATTTTTCTTCTTAGGAATCGTTGTCGAACAGTTTTTTTTCAGTTTTTGAAGCAAGTGTTCGCCTGAGTTTTTTGTGAGTGTTTATTAATTGACTGAAATTAGCTTTTAAAACAGAAAGAAAGAGATATAGCACAACTATCACGGGTAGAGTAACACTGTATTGAATGGTACTTTTGTGCCGACACCTTTGTGTGTCATTGGTACTGAAACTGCGTTCATGAATGTAATGACACTGTGAGATCGTTGTATGAAGCGGTGCCAAGTTTTGTCGGTTGAGCTGGTGTGTTATGAGTAATCCATACATTCATTCGGTTTTCAAAATTAAAATTTACTTGTGGCCGGTACTATAACATGTTTAAAATTAAATCAATTATTCAATATTATATGTTGTTTATGAAACTAACTTCAACGATTATCGAGAATCTACTCTTGATTTTCATTTGTAGTATCATACCCAATAATAAATCTGAATGGCGATTACAAATGTTAAAAGTATTTCATTGGCATATGAACTCGCAGCCGTTAAGTATTTCCAAGCGAAAAGTGCTTGCCTGCAGCACGGAGTGGCACGGACAAAGGTACAACAACTGTACTAACACACTGGATTGATACGGAAAGCCGTGTCGGTACAATAGTATCAACACAGGAAAATTCACAGTGTTACCCATGACTAGATTGAACATTATCGAGAACTATCGTATAACGAAACAAAAAGATGTGTTTGAAAAACCGGGTACCACTATAATACCAGTATAAATCCAATAGATGACAAAAAAAGCAAAATACATTGATAAAAAAGAATAGAAAAGCTCCTGACTCAGATGGTATTAACTCTGAAGTTATAAAAATGTTGGCATTATCCTCCACTTACAATTGCTACACATCTATTTAATATGTGCTAGATATATCTTGATGTCCCGATGAATGGACATAAATGGAATTATACGAAAATTACTCTTCTTCTAAATGCTTCTTGTAAACTCTAAGTAAAATTGTTCCATAAAGGAAGGTCCTGTATTGACGAGGTTTTTGTTTAAAACAAATGATGCAGGGCAAAGATTTAAATCTAGAGACACTTCTATACTACAAAAAGCCTTTGACCGAATAGACTAGACGAAAAAATAGCTCAGATCCTGAAAAACCCTGACAAGAAGGAGAAACAACATCAAGAAGAAATTCAACAAAGGTTAGTGAAATCTTTTGATCAAAAACGTAAAATAGAATTAGAAAATCTTGTCACTGCCATGGAAGAAAAACAACAAAATTTAATGCAGGGATTATTCTCGAAATTTGTAGAAAAACTAGATCAAACCGAATTGACGAGACAAAATGAATTTAAAATATTAGCAGAAAAAAGACAACTGCAATTTGAACAATTAATGCAAATAGTAGCGCAAGTTAATGAAACGGTTAATGAAAGAATGCAAATAGTTGAGTCAGACATAAAAGATAGATGACATTAAGACCATAAAAAATACCGTGGATACTCTTGAAACCAAAGCAGATGACCTCGATTCCATCCAAAGCCAGGTAAAATTTGAAATCAGTTCAATTCCAAAACACAGTTCAAGACCAAATCAGTTCCATTAAAAAAACAGTATAAAGTGAAGTACAAGATAAAATTAGTGCCACAGTGCCATCCAAAACAAAGTGGAAACCGAAATTAAACAATTACAGCAAGATTTGCAGAGAGGGAAATACCAGCACAAGCACAAGATAAAATCAGTGCCATCCAAGACTAGGTAGAAACAGAAATTAAAAAAATGCAACAGGACTTACAGCGAAAAAAATACCAGAACACCATGAGTACCAAAGGTTCCGTTAGCAAACCACCCACATTTGATGGCAGCTCATCTTGACCCATGTATAAAAGGCAACTTGAAGCCGTGGTGGCTACAGCTAATGGATGGGATAACCAAGAAAAATCTACGTCTCTTGTAATTTCCTTAAGAGGTCCGGCCTTAGAACTCCTCCAAAGCATTCCAGTCGATGAACAAGGCAATTTTGACAAGATCATCGCTATCCAAGTATACCAGGTGCAACTAAGCGAAAAAATTAAAAAATCCGGCGAAAGCCTTCAAGAATTCGAAGCAGAGATTAGACGTTTAGTGCACTTGTCCTACTAAGACGTGCCAGAGGAAACCAAGGATCAATTGACCACGCAGAGTTTCATAAATGGCATCAGAGATGTGGTACAAAGAAATCTAAGACTAAGTGACGTCAAGAAAAATAATAGAGCTTTACTTCGGGCGTTAGAAGTAGAGGCCGTCATGAACATGTCCAAGCAGTTTCCGTCAACCAGGAAGAGTCAGAGTCACCATTTCAAGCAGTGTTGTCCGGAATCAATAAAAAACTTGAACGGTCACAAAGAACCGGCACCAGAAGAGCATGACACCGTTGTGGGCGGACAGAACACTTCCAACCAGACTGCAGAGTGATGCTACCTGAACAGTCACCGACCAGGGGTAACCAACAAAACAACTATATGTCCAAGGATCGTCAGCCAGTCAGCATAAGGGGGCGAATGCTGACTGACCCTCCACCAGGCCCCAAAACATTATCCATCCGTGGATTTTGCCGAAATAGCAGCAGCCTAGTCATCAGGAGCACCATCAATGGCCGAGCAATTACCATCACAATCGACACCGGCGCCGCTGTGTCCATTGACAAGTCTACGGTTTTGAGGGCATCGGAAATCCGGCCAGTTACCAACAACATCCAGCTCAGAACAGTCACCGGCGAGCCATGTTAATACAGGGTGAAGCAGATATAGTACTGCAGATGGGGGACAACCGAATCCTGTATAGGGTCCTGGTAGCGAATATTGAGGACGATTTCATATTGGGTATGGACCTAATCAGTCTGCATGGATTTATGTTCGTCTTGAGATGTGAAGTTCTTCGGTTCCTAAATGAGGAATTTGTATTGACACGGCTCGTCAACAGTTCAGCCACCTGCACAAAAATTGTGGCAAAATCCTCAGCCAGAATTCCCGGTCGAACGGAACAGATTATTCATGGGCAGCTCGAAAGTAATCCTGCGAGCTGCGTTGGAAAGGTGGAGCCCGTACTTTCAGCTCATAACTACTTATTTGGACGGGCTATAGTTAAAACCGGACGAGAAATTACCAATTAGAGTCCTTAATTTGTCCAACAACGACATCAGAATTGCCAATGGTTAAGAAATAGCTTGTTTCGAGCCAGTAGAGACCATCATCAATTGCGAAGAAGGGGAAGGAGACAGTGCCCAGTTTCTAGAACAGTTTGCCGATCATTTGAAACATCTTACACCAGAGGAACAGAAGAAAGCCAAACAATTTATTGCAAATCACTGGCAAATCTTTAACAGCCAAGATGGAACCACCGGTTGCACCAACATCATCCAGCACCGAATATATACCGAAAAGGCCCAACCCATCAGAATACCACCAAGGCGACTACCCTTGGGGCAACAACAGGCAGTCGAGGAAAACATCGAGTCCATGTTGCAAAATGAAGTTATTGAGCCATCCATAAGCCCATGGTCCGCTCCAGTCGTGCTAGTTAAAAAAAAGGATGGAACCACCCGATATTGCGTGGATTACAGAAAGCTTAATGACGTCAAGAACAAAGACAGCTATCCACTACCCCGAATTGATGACACTCTGACTACATGAGCAGGCTCCCGTTGGTTCTCTACATTAGACCTAAAGAGTGGATATTGGCAGGTTTGTCTACACGAAAACGACAGAGAGAAGACAGCGTTCTCCACCAGTAAAGGGTTGTTTCAGTTCACGGTCATGCCCTTTGGGTTATGTAATGCTCCCTCTGTTCATACTAGAGGCGATTTGTTGAGGGATTTGCCACAATTGCCACCCCTCTACATCGGCAAACCACTTAGAAAGAGACCTTCCGGTGGAATGAGGATTGCGAAACATCATTCAGACGACCGAAGGCGGCACTTTGTTCCAACCCAATCCTAGCATTTCCTACGCAATCCGGCAAGTTCATCTTAGACACCCATGCCAGCAACACAGGTTTTGGGGGCCATCTTATCCCAGGTGCAAGATGGTGCCACCTCTAGGAGTCACAAGACCTTGTCGTTGGTGATGGGGCTTAAGTCATCCGCCTAATGATCCCGAGAGCAATGTCGGCGGGAACTATGGTTCCTGGTAGGGTCTCCCATGCCGGTAAGGTCGGAGGGAAGGGTGTACGACGACTAAGAAGTGACTCACAGGAGAAAACCTGTCCAAAAATCCGAAATCCAAGGTGTCAAGCAACCCGTGCCGAGGGTTGGATGGCCATGCGTTGTTGGTCTAGAACGGAGCCTCTGAGATAACAGGTGACCTCAAAGAGTAACGCAGCCTTAGTGGGGTAAGGGCGCTCTGCCTCACCGGACAAGCAAAACGATCCAACCCGTGGGAATAGTATGGATATAAAAGAATACAATAAAAAATCTGATGACAACAAGAGCAAAGAGCAAATGACGGACGCAAACAAGGTTACGAATATACAAATAGATAAGATAACGAGTACCCAAAGAAGGAACTCACTAGACAGTCAAATGGCGTACACGAAAAAGGAAATAACAGGAGGTAATACGAGCTCCAGTAACGCAGGCGGTATGGCAAACAGAACGGTGATGGATCTATTGTGGGACGATGAAGAGGCAAAGTCCACAAAGAGAAGGCGTAGTCTTGCAGACGAAGACATGGCGGGATTAAAATTGGCGAAACTCGTTTCTGACAAATTAATGTTCAATAAAGTAAGAGGATACATAAATGCAATTGATACAGAAACCAGGGCACTAGGAGCGTTAATTATGGCTAACACCAACATCAAGGTCGAGATTAAAGAAAAAGTAAGAAGGTTAAGAAGTATCAGCAGCGCGCTTATGACGGCCGATATGACAACACTAATGGGAAAAGTAGAAGATTTATTTGGATCGAAGGACAGAAAGGAAGATGTATCGAAAAAAGATATGGGTACCCAAACTTCGGAGACAGTAGAAGAACAACTACAAATGGAAATCTAGAGTTATATAGACGACAATATGAACAAAGAAGACCTAGAAGAAGTACTACAAATGAGATGGCCAGAAGATATGTTTAAAGTTCAAACAGTGAAGGAAGAAATAACGAAAAGTGAGGAGGATGGAGCGTTAATAGCAGATTACATGCAAAAAGATAACAAATTAATATCACGAATGATAGGGGAATCGAGTAAAGTGAGAAACTATAAAAGACAAAATAAACTAAATAATATTCAAAAAGACATTTGGGACAATAGGGATTGAGGAGCAAGAAGAAACAGAAGAGCAATATACTTTTCACGCGAACTATGCAGACGAAGACGACAGATATATTAGAAATGGAAACAAATTTAGAACGTTAGTGAACCTCAAAAAGATGTGTATCAAAAAAGAAATTAAGGAGATACATATAGCCATTATTGGTACGGAAGAAAGAACGGGAAAAACTAGAAAGCTGGTACACTGCGCCTTCAATGATTATGAAGGAAAAGTAGTGCTCCATGAAAAAATAGAACAAAAAAATAAAGAGAGGAATCCGGAGTACGAAGCTCTTATAATTGATAGAGTGGAACAGACATATGCAGACCTGGTGAAGCAAGTCAAAAACACATTAATAAATAAAGGGACAGGAGATAAAATTAGAATCATTAGGCAAACTAGAAACGGTAACATACTAATAGCGACACAAAAAGGAAAAGGAAATGCGGCTCCTATAGCAGAAGTGTTAAAAGGAGCACCTGGAAAGATGCGGGTAAGGAACCTGGCCGAGAAAAACAAGAAGAAGGCGGTCAACATTGTCAATCTGGACATCACAACGGATAGAGAAGACCTTGAATTGGAACTTAAGACAGAACTGGAATGCAAGGATTTAGAAGTCAAAGCTCTTAGACCGCAAAATGGTGGTATGCAGATGGCAACTTTCATAGCGGACGAAAAGACAATTGAAAAACTGTTGGAAATGAAAGAGATTAGGATAGGGCTGACAACAGGCTTAATTAAAAGGAAAAAAGAAATGCAGACATGCTTTAAATGCTGGGAAAGTGGGCACGTGGCCAGGGAATGTAAAGTGGAGGATAGAATGGGCTGGTGTAGAAACTGCTGCAAGACGGGCCACAAAGCAGCTGATTGCGGAAAAGAAGAATACTGCTTTAAGTGCGAATCGAAAGGACATAGATATAATGATGGAAAACGTAAAAACAGGAAAAAAACAGCAACTAAACAGAAATACAGAAGAAAGAAAAGATGCAGATTCGCATACTGCAAAGTAATCTAGGAAGATCGGCGAAAGCCCATGATGAGGCTAACGAAATAGCCCTCAAAAATAGAATAGACGTAATAGTAGCTAGCGAGCCAAACATAAGAATAATTAGAAAAAAACAGAAAATGAATGGATCGTAGACAAGCAAGAAAGCATAGCTGTCGAAATTAGGAATAGAGAGACGGGTATTGAGGAATACGAGACATATAAAGGTTTCATAGTTATTAAACATAGAGATGTCAATATAACATGTTGCTATATTTCTCCGAATATAACAATAGAAGAATACAGAAGTAGGATAGATGATATAGCACAACCACTAAGGAAATTACCATGGAACAAAATCATGGTATTGGGAGACCTCAACGCAAAATCCCCGCTATGGGGCGCTCCTAAGACGGATGCCAGGGGAGGAACAAGAGCCGAATTGGCTGCTACATACAATTTAGAGATATTAAATAATGGCAACCCAACTTTCGTTAGAGGTAGTATACAAACACACATAGACGTCACCATGTGTTCGAGCAACATGGTACGGCACATTAAGAAATAGGAAACCATAGACGAAAACATATTTACAGACCACAGATATATTCTGGTCCATCTACAAGCGGGGGGAAAGGTGAGAGAAATTCTAAAAACAAGAACACAATATAACATCGAAGAATATGAAAAAATGTTTAACACCATAACCGGGGAAATAAACAAAGAATTGACACCAGAAAAAATAATGACAGAAATCAAAAAATGCCTGAAGGCCAACAGAAGGCAGATAAACAGAAACGAAAACAGAGAAATTCCATACTGGTGGACAGCTGAAATCTCGGAAGCTAAAAGGAAGTGCGTAGAGATACGGCGGAAAATCACAAAAGAATCAAAGAAAAAGAGAACAGAACTACCGGATATGATGGAGGAAATGAATAGGAAAAGGAAAGAATTAAAGAAACTCATAAACGGAAGCAAGAGGAAATGCTGGGAAGAATTATGTAGACAGCTGGAAACAGACGTATGGGGAAGGGCATATGGGATAGCTATCCAAAAGATACAACCGACACCATTGTTGACACTTAGTACAGAGAAGAAAACAGAAATAGCAAATACCCTTTTTATAAAGACAAGAGGTGAATGGAAAGAGCGAATAAAAATATCAAGAAATTTAGTACCCGAAATAACAGAAGAATTTAAAATAGCAATTAAGCATATAGAGATGAAAAAAGCACCTAGACCAGATAATCTACCGCCAGAAGTCATAAAAATAACATTTGAAAAGAACCAAGCCACAATAAGGGATATATGTATAACGAATTAATAAAGAAACAGAAATTCCCTACAATCTGGAAGAAGGCTAAAGTAATATTTCTGAGGAAGGGCGCTAAACCTATGAATGACCCAACATCATATAGACCCATTTGTCTGTTGGACGTTATGGGTAAGGTATTAGAAACACTAATAGGAAACAGAATAGACAAAGAATTAGGAGATGAAAAAATTTCAGAAAGACAATTTGGGTTACGGAAAGGGAAATCAACAGTAAAAGCAGCAAACTGGATTCGTGACAAAGCAAGGAGCTCTAGAGCGGGCTGGGTGATCTCATCACTTTTGACGTTAGAAATGCATTCAATTCAGCATCATAGAAACGTATTGTTAATGAAATGGAGAAGAAGTGAATATCTAATAAGAATAAAAGAGAGTTATTTCTCCAAAGGAGTATTATACTCGGGAAAGAAAAAACGTTAAAAATGAGCACAGGTGTATCACAACTATCAGTACTAGGACCGACGTTATGGAATATATTGTACGATGATCTTCTAAATCAGAAGCTGCCAACTGGTGCAAATACGTTAGCATTCGCAGACAACCTGGCACTATATGTGGAAGGGCCAACCTTGAAATGCTGGTTGAAAAAGCAAATGAGGCAATAAGAATAATAGGAGACTGGATGAAAGAGGCAAAGTTGAAATGGGCACGGAAAAGAGTGGGCGGTGCTACTCAAAGGTACAAAAATGCAGAAAAAAAGAGAAAAAATAAAAATATAAATAGACGATCTAAATATAACACCACAAAAGAGCGTAAAGTATCTTAGTATATTTATCGATCACCAAGGTACATACGGGACACATATTGTAAATGCAGTAAGGCAAAGTTAGCAAAACTTAGAAAAATTATGAAAAACATAAAGGGACCATCACATGCAAAGAGACGACTGCTTTATGGAGTGGTACAATCAACACTTTTGTACGGGCACCAACATGGCACAGGGGTATGAAGATAAAAAGATGTAAGAACATGATGTTAAAAATACAAAGACAGGCGCTGCTGCGGGTAATAAGCGGATATAGAACGATCTCCTATTCCTCCGATCCATTTGACGGTAGAAGAACTTAGAGAAAATTACGAAAATAAAAAATACAGAGAAAACAGGAATAATACCCTAAAAGAATGGCAAAAATAATGGGATGCGCTAACGGGAAAAGCGGAATGGACAAAGAAACTAATACCAGACCTAACAAAATGGGCGAGCAGCAAATATAGAAGTACAGATTACTTTATGACACAATTTTTTTCTGGGCATGGTAGTGTCAAAGCATACCTGAAAAGGATAGGGAAAATGAGGGAGAGTAACTGTGATATATGCCAAATTGAGGAGACAATGGAGCACGTGGTTTTTGACTGCGAAAGATATGCAAGGAATAAAACAAGAACAGAAATAACGATTGGTGAAAGGATAACACCATCTAACGTGATAAAACTAATGATAGAAAGTAAAGAGAACAAGGAAATTATATACAAATGGGTAAGGGAAATTATAGAGGAAAAGTAGAAAGATTTAAACAGAATGGTGTGATAAAGGCAAAGAAAGGTAAGAAGGTGTTAGAAATAACAGTACCACCACATTCGGAAACTGCAGAAACAACAAGGTGGTTTTAGTGGGTGGGAGTCCCACACTAATTTGAGTGATAGACTCAAATTGTCCATAATGGATTTCCACCTTCAAAAAAAAAGGTGCAAGATGGTGAAGAGATGGTGATCGAGTACTACAGCCGTGGATTCTCGAAACCGGAAAGAAATTATTGGGTCACCAGAAAAGAACTTCTTGCAATAATAAGGAGGGTAGTTGGAAATGGTCGTCATTTCCTAATCCGAAGATCATGCCGCCCTCAAATGGCTGCTGGACATGAAGACACCGGAGGGGCAACTGGCCAAGTGGATGGAAAAATTACAGCAATACGCTTTAAAGGTTGAACATCGTGCCGATCGTTTGCATAATAATGACGATGCCCTATCAAGAAGACCCTGTAGACGCGTCTGAAGACGGAACAGAGAGAGGGTATCTCCATCAGGCAGATCCGAGTGCAGGCCAATGAAGACTGAACAACAAAAGAGTGCATCCAGGACCAAATGGCTGATCCAGACATCGAACCAATCCTGTCCCTCAAAAAGAGGGGTACCCAGGCCACGATGGGACGAGGTGGCTAGACTCTCGGGCGTCCTGAAATCGTTATGGGCCCAATGGGACTCTCTAACGAGTAGAGAATGGAATGCTCAAGCAAGTTTGGGAAAGCACTGATGGCCGAGAAACCAAGACCCAACTGGCTGGTAGTTCCGAAGAAGAAGGTACCAGCCATCCTGACCGAAGTACATAATGGGATTACCGGAGGTCATCTGGGCATGAATAAAACCCTAGACAAAGTTTGCCAGCGGTACTACTGGGTAAATTAGTTCGAAGACGTCAGAGCTTGGTGCCTATGCAGCCAGTAAGGGCCCGAAGACCCAGATCAAGGGCAGAATACAGCAGTACAATGTGGGGGTCCATTTAAGAGAATTGCCATCGATGTCGCCGGTCCGTTTCCCGAGTCTGAGAGGGTGAACAAATACATTCTGGTCGCAATGGATTACTTCAGCAAATGGCCTGAGGCATATGCGATACCTAACCAACCAAGAGGCAACCACGGTAGCGACGGTGCTACTAGAACAACTATTCAGTAGGTTTGGCGTCCCGATGGAACTATATTCAGACCAGGGGCGTAATCGAATGTATTCCAGGTCTGCACGATGTTGACCCACAGTCAGACGGAATGGTGGAAAGATTCAACAGGACCTTGGAACAACACCTATACAAGGTCGTCAGCAATAACCAGCGTGATTGGGATGAGCATATTCCCCTATTCATGTTGGCATATCGCTCAGCCGTACATAATAGTACAGCCCTGACTCCAGTCAGGGTCCTATTCGGGAAAGAGCTGCGATTACCCTGCGATATGGCTTTTGGCTTCCCCGAAGAACTTCCCAAGACATCAACCATTATGCCGACCAGCTCCGACATGCTGGCAATACACGAATTAGCCCGAACGCAGATGTTGGCCACCAGTGACCGGATGAAGACGCGGTAAAACCTCAAGGCCAATTCAGTCGGGTTCCAAGAGAGGGACAAAGTCTGGCTATACAACCCCCAACGGAGCAAGAGTAAATCTCCAAAGCTCACACCCGCCTGGGATGGTCCATACGAGGTGGTCAAGAGGATTAATGACGTCGTCTACCGGATCCGTCGAAACTCCAGGGCTAAGTTGAAGGTGGTTCATTTAGATCGACTCGCCCCCTACCATGGAGGGGATGCTTCTGATCGGGACGGTCAGAATTAAAGGGGGGGGGCAATGTTGTAAAATTATCTAGCCCGTCCCTGGCTAAAGTAACGTAAAACATTCATGTCAACTGAAGTATAAAAAAGGATATCCGCTAGGTCGATCGTGCTAGAGAATCTCGAAAAGACTCGACAGCCGGGAAGATGATCCTCGAAATTTGCTAGAAGAATTCCATGCAGATTATAAAAGGAACGGTCGATCATCGCAGGAGTGAGTAGAGTTTACCTATTGTTATGGTTTCGATGTTATTGTATTAGAATCAGCTGTTAAAAATATTTTATGTTCACGTGTGAATAAAAGTTCTAGAAAGTGAAGTATAATTAGTTTTTTTTAATTAATTAATTGTTTATAACATAATTAAGTTTATAACAATTTGGTGTCGAAGTGCAGGATTAAATGAGGCTAAAATCGCAATTTAATTTATGGAAACCCGAAGTATGGAAAGAGAAAAAATGGACGAGACTACTACTAGTGAAGTGCATATTATTATTTTTTTTAATTAGTTAATTGAAACCACGGAGTTTATAACAATATCTAAAACAATGTACATTATTTTCAAAGAATTTGTAGAGCCATCAGAAGAACACTGAAGGGAAAGACGTTAAAAGAAACAAAGGTAAATTTTCACAGTTATGACAATCCTCACAACATTATACGTATCGGAAAATTGGGCGCCAAGAAAACAAAACTACAGGCAACTGGAAATGACATAACTAAGATCGGTAAAGGGTTGTACCCGTTTAGATTGAATAATATAAGAAATGAGGGCACCAGACAAGAGCTAATGGTACAATCAATAACTGAATTAGCAAGAAACTACAAGAATATATGGAAAGATGTAATGAGGATGTCTCCAGAACGAGAAGATGGTGAAGTCGGATTAGGCAAATTGCCGAATCCTGGAGAGATAGAAGTTTTCTTTTTGATTTTTATTCGACAAGATCAACATGATACATCTCTATAGAGGGTGTCCCAATTTCTTATTTTACAACGTACAGACACTTTCTTTGCTTTGTATTTTTACAGCGAGATCTTCCTTAAGTAATAATTTTGAATTGACTAAGTCCATTTTATGTATACTATTATCTGTTAGTACAAGGTTTGCCAATCTTGGTCTGTCTATATGTATTCTTGTTCTTTTTTCCTTACTAGTGGTCGCCCAGTGGTCGAAATTCGACTGTACTTCATGAAATTGTAAATAGTATATTTTTATAAGAAGCAAAGTTGAGGAGAAATCGGAGAAGGAAGTATAAAGACCAAAATTATTCACTCATATTGACACATATATTGAAATAAAAAGAAAAAAAAACTAATATCAGTATTCGAAATAATTTTGACAAATGAGTAACCCCCCAAATTTTTGGCTGGAACCGCTCCTGCCAAAATTTTCGATATAATAAGTGGAAGATTGTTCTTTGCAACCTAAAGGTTTCCGTCATTTGAGGTTTCAATCGAGTTCATGAATATTAAAGAAAAGAGATGACCAACAACCCTATGAAAACTTCAATATTTAATATATTCTCTATTGTTCGCTGACTGAAAATTTTTTTACACAACACCTTCGGGAAGATTGTGATAATATATTAATCAAATAATTAAATTCACATTAAAAACAGAATATTTATTATGAAAGTTACTGCAACTCGTCGGAAAAATCAATACTGATCTACTACATTGACTATTTTACCACTAAACAATATCAACGCTTTATGTTAAACTATCAAAGATAGTCTTCGCATGATGATCTAAAAGAGCGTTAGCCTGTCACTGACAACCAATTTAACCTTTGAGCTTATACTTCCTGGCAGTAGCCAGCAATGCGCAAATATCGCGCCAAGGCTAGAGAGAGAGAGGGCAAGAGGCTATTTCACTCGATTAAGAGCTGCATCCACTGAGCTATGTACAGTATGTAGTTCATTGGCTTCATCTCCCAATCGAGTGAGATAGCCTCTTGCTCTCTCACTATTGCCCTCTCTTTTTACTCTTGGTACGACATTTGTGTATTGCATGCTACCTCCAGAAGTACATGCTCTAAGAATCTAACAGCATCTACCCTCGCTCCCTCCACATATAATTACTCGATGTTTGACCTTCAAGGAGAAAAAATGTTGAGTAAAAAATACATTTTATTCTCGAATAGAACCTTGTAACAAAGGGTTTTACAGGCATTGGCCCATATAACATAAAACAAATTATCTATGAGATAAAATACATCGACAGAAAACAGTAAAATATACTAAAATATAAAAAATATATATTATATACTAAATTAATATTAAATATATTTTTAAACATTATTTAATATATATTTTAAGATTTGATACTGAAAAATTTTAATAGCCTTAAACTGAGTAACAAAATCAATTATAATCTTTATTCTAACATTTCAGTTAACAATTTCAACTTGTACATTTTAGGCTTGGGTCGTTCGTGAATGAGTCATTCAAAACGAACGACTCTTCTACATGTGCCACAAATGAGCGGCACAGTTTAGTCAAATAGCTCGTTCAGTTCGCCATTAATAGAGTCACTGAGCTCGAGCGAGTCGAGAGTCGTAGGATGTGCTAAACGTTCAACGTTCAATCACAAACTAGAGACTCGTTGACTCGTTCATCGTTCAATCTTTCGACCGGCACAGTCACCTCGGGTCGGAGCAGTGGAGAGAAAAGAGCCGTCAGCCGTCTGGTTCCTGAGATGAAAGGTATTTTAAAATTTGGTCAGAAGGTTTTATTTTCAACGAATCCATAAATGGGTATTTTAAATTTTTATTATGACAGGCACTAAGGCACAGGGTTGTTATTGTTTTGCAGTGTTTTTGTTGTATAAATTTCTATTTGGGTTATAAGTAAGCATAATAATCTTATTTGTTTTGAGAGTTTAGAACGTTTACATTTTAATGTTTAGAGTTTTTTCTTATTTTTGTTACCAAATAATACATAAATAAAAATTTTGTATCTACGTAAATTAATGATCTTTAAATTATAACTCAGCAAAACTTTAATATTACTTTGACCAGTAGAGACATTATATAAATCTCCCTAAGGGTAAAGGCTGTGTTTTAGGAGATCGTTCAAATGAACGACTCATTGTGAACGACTCGTTTTGGTGAGCTGAACAAACTGAGCCGGCTCACTAAAAAGAGTCATAAAACCCAACGCTAGTACGTTTAAAATTCTAGCTTACAACTCAAATGTTAGTGTTAATATTATAAAATAACTACAACACATAGAACATATTAATAAACCAGATATCTTAAGATTCAATATAATTTTCATTCATTTTTATGAAACACACATAGTAAGCAATGACTTTTTCTATTTTGTATGAAAAATATGAAGAAATACATTGAACCTGCTGTTGACTAATGTTAAATAATACTTATTTCCGTTGTAAACTGTTCTCGGTGAATGAAACTCAAATCTTGAACTTTACTCATGGAATTAAAACTTACCTTTACCACAGTGCAGCGAACAATATTATGAAATGTTCAAAGATAAATCAAAGTTCCTTCAACAAAGATGGCCATGATATCAGATATATATATATATATATATATATATATATATATATATATATATATATATATATATGTTTGAAAACAAGTTGGCACGGACGGAACTATGTGTAGCTCTCTTGATGGTCCGGGTGTTCGTCCGTTGAAAGTTTTGTCCCTGTAAAGGAACGGTCGCCTGACGTTTCGCCAAAATCTCACTTGGCATTTTCATAAGGCTTTTCCTCTTCTTCCAACACGAAGGGTGGCTGCAGGTTCGGACCTTTCCGGACTACTTCATATCCGAGATCGTAGGCTAGGTCGTTCTCCGCTTGGTCTGCTCTCCGTGGCGTCTGAAGTGGAAGTGAGCTCCGATATGTGCGCGCCGCTATTTATGCTATCTCCCGAGTCCCCTCCTATTTCTTTGCCCCGCCTCCGATTGTGTTGAGGGGGCGGTGCCGTTTGTTTTGATTGGGTGACAGCATTGCGTTGTCGCAAATTGTACCGATGACGTGGTTCTGTTTGTACCGATGGCGGCCGCAGATGTTCGTTAGAAAGTTGGGCGTCCTGATAGTTAGCTACGAGTGACGGAATGCAACGTTGTGGTATAGTTGCGCTCTCTCTTAATTTGTTTTTCTTTTCCCGTAAGATGTTCTTCCAGGCTTGATGCAGGTGTAGAGCTTCGTTACGGTTATTGATTTCTCCTTCCTTTTCAATTTCTATAGCTTCACTAATTGTTCTTCTTTTGAAGTTGTTTTCTGTTGCCAGAAGCCAGTAGATGCCCCAAGTTGTACGGTCTGCCAAAAATTCACAAGGAAGGAGTCCCGATGCGGAAGAAGACCGCCTCGCAAGTCTCGACGTCAAATCACTTTACCCAAGCATCCCCGTCGACGAAGCTTTGGACCAAATTGCCATGAATGAAGACCTTCCTGCGCACATCATACAACTCGCGGAACATTGCCTCAAAAACACATATTTCTCCTTTGACAGGCAACTTTACAGATAGGTCGACGGTGCACCTATGGGCTCGACGCCCTCACCAGCGGTGACAAACCTCTTCATATCTTATTTCGAAACGGCCATTTTAAACACAGCCCCCCTGAAACCAAAAGTCTGGCTACGATACGTAGACGATATCTTGATAGTGTGGCCTCATGGGGATACGGAACTCAGCAATTTCCTACACCTGGCAAACTCTCTACACGAAAGGATCCAATTCACCATGGAGATGGAAGAAGATGGATGCCTTCCTTTTCTGGACATCTACTTAAAAAGGACAACAGGAAAGCTAGAAAACACAGTCTATCGAAAGCCGACACACACCGACAGATACCTTAATGCTAAATCCCACCATCATCCCTCCCAAATACAAGCAGTAGAAAATACACTTATATGCAGGTCACGACGCATTGCAGACGCCAAACACAAACAAGAGGAACTAAACACCATCTCACAGACCTTGAGGAGGAATGGGTACAGCAACAACACCATACGACGAGCCCTGAATCAACAAGAACTACCAAGGCACGAAGAAACCCAACAAGACCCCCCAAAGGCAGCGACCACCCTTCCGTACATACAAGGAGTGACAGATCGGATCGGAAGAATCCTTAGGAAAAGCAACATCAAAACTTCCTACAAATCTCATAAGACCATAAAAAGCATTCTAGGCAATCCCAAAGATAAATAATATTAGCATACTGCACTGAGGCTCGTCAATAGCTACTGAACAAAACAAAAATAAAGAAAATCGGTTGAGGGACAGGAGAAAATGGTACCGAACCGTTTTGTGTTTGCCTATTTATATATAGAT
This sequence comes from Octodonta nipae, assembly GCA_034190945.1. Taxonomy (NCBI): domain Eukaryota; kingdom Metazoa; phylum Arthropoda; class Insecta; order Coleoptera; family Chrysomelidae; genus Octodonta; species Octodonta nipae. The sequence goes on along the minus strand of CM067221.1, from coordinate 54,479,418 downwards.
CTGGAGAGGTCTTGATGTGCAATCTGCCTAATCCCTGGGCAACACAAATATTGGTAAAATACTATTCGACGATTCCTACGAAACTATCAAAATGGCACACAACACATAAATATCTTACAATATACACTTAAACATTACTATACAGGAAAACTAGTTGACAAATCTATAGACCTGCTTCCTCAGTTATTTCTTTGATACACTTTCTCTATGAGAAGGTAACTAGTGTTCCGGGCAATATTCACAAATTGCCTTTTATTTTGAATCAAAATTATTTGTTTGCTTAACTCACTATAAGGAGAGAACACCCAATAATGAACAATCTATAATATATCTGTGTTAATGTTCTCAATCTGGAGGAGTAAAAATTTAAATATTTTTGGAAAATTTAGTCCTGAGTTAAATTTTATACAATGTTTAAGAAGTTAATTGTCTTTCTTAGATTAGGATGTCAATAATATAAAATAAATTTAACTCGATGAACTCAATGAAATCAGAAATACTTTTTAAATCTTGAATGTATAGTATGTGTATTTTTAGTTCAGAGATTAGCTAGAAAATTTAGCTAATTAATTCCCAGTAGAATTAATTTAAAATTTAAAATTAACCTAAAATTGAACTTGTCATTTTAATAGCTACATAAATTCATGATAACTATACTGCTATTGGGCTAAGTTATGGATCTATTCAGTTTCCAAAATTATATTTCCGTTTTTAATGTATAGGTACACTAAAAATATTCCACTTTGAAAAACTTTGTACAAATCCGAGACTTACTTTCAGCGGCTGCTGCTCTCGTCATTCTACCTTTTGGCTGAGTTTTACGATTGCTATTTTTGTGTGATGCATCACTATCGGAATCGGAATTAGAAGACGACGAAGATGAACTGCTGTTAACATCATTATCATCAATGAAGTCTTTAAGGGACCCTTCGGATTCTTCGGAATCATCAAGTTTATCTCTTCTTTCGGAAGATTTATCCAATAAAACTCGGGGATGAGTGCAAATTCTTTGCAGTTGTTGGAAATCGACGAAAATAAATGACACTTTACCAGATCCAGTGTTCTTTCGGGCATAATTATCCATATATTGCTGGTAAAGTTTCACTTGAACGTCAGATAATCGAACAAATAGAACATACTCGTGTTTTGGTGGCAAATACGGTTCTAATACTGAATAATCTCTTCTTTGTACAACGCCATCAAGCAGCTTATGTAAGACGTGTGACCTAAACAAAAACGAATTCTAAAGAAAACAGCTTAAATAGTGATAATTGTATGCTAAAACACGTTTATTTAATTATTATTTCTTTTTGGTAAAATCGTATATTGTGAATATGGGTTCATTATTAATGTCTCACTATCTTGCTATAAAAATACAATTATTTTTATTGTATATAAATTCGCACATTTTAGATCAAATGATGATTAAATAAATTAAATCAACAAAGGGAAGAGGTAGCAGTGTAGATCTTTAAATAAATCCCTAGGAAGAGAGATAGAAAGAGAGAGAGAGGATCGTACAATTTCATATGTGTAGGGTAGATTATACACACATATATATATATATATATATATATATATATATATATATATATATATATATATATATATATATTTAGTCGTAGGCTTTCACGGATGGAACAATGTGAAGAAATATTTATCGGGGAATACATCCGTTCGTTATATTGATTCATCTTTGAATCCTGCAGACGTTTCGCCATGGTCTCACTTGGCATTCTCAACGCGTTGTTACGGTGAACTGAGAGGTGATCTGCCTGAGCTGTTTATTTTATGTCTCCGTCGGAGGTCGTATCGCGCCTGATTGGTCGGTGTTGACTCTACCCCCTTCGCTGCCGTGTCGGGTGTTTTGCTTGTTGACGGGTTTGTATTTTGTGTAGCTAATTGTGTTTTATTTTGATGTTTTATAATTGTCTTCCATGTGATAGAGAGGTGCAGAGCGTCGTCTCTTTTGTTTAGTTGTCCAGTTTTCTCAATTTCAATAGCTTCTCGTATTAGTCTGGTTTTGTAGTGAGGAGTTTGTGAGATCTATTTACAACTATTGAAATTGATTTTATGGTCCGATTGTTGCTGGTGTTGGAATAGGGCCGATGTCGTTTGTTTATTTTTGACAGCTAATTTGTGTTCCTCTAAACGGGCTGAAATTCTTCTGTTCGTTTGTCCGACGTATACCTTATCGCACGTTCCGCAAATTATACTATATACCCCTTGGTTTTCAAGTTTTACTTTTGGTGTAGGATTTCCTAAACTGGTGCCTATAGTCTGGTGCGGTTTGTAAGCTGTCGCTATGTCATGCCTTCGAAGAATTCGGCCAATTCTGTGCGTTGTCCCTTTGAGGTATGGTAAGACTACTTTTGTTTTTTCGGTGAGGTCATCTTTTGGTTTTGGCTCATGGTTTTGTTGTGCTATTGCTTTTTTCATAGTGTGGTTTGTGTATCCGTTTTGTCTTAGAGCGGTAGTTATGTTTTAGTTCGTATGCTTTGTTATTGTCGTTTGTCAGTCGTATGGATCTGGAAATTAGCGTGTTGGCAACTCCCTGTATTTGAGATGGGTGGTGATGAGATTTGTAGTTTAAATATCTGTTCCTGTGTGTCGGCTTCCTGTATACGGTGTGGTCGAAATGAAACCTGGGGTGTATAGAGTTTAGGTGCTCCAGGAACTTGAAGATTTCTTGTTTACCAAAAGGCCATATGACAAATACGTCATCGACGTATCTTAACCATAACTTTGGTTTCAGGTTTGCTGTTTGTAGTGCCTTTTTCTCGAAATAGGTCAAAGGGACAACGGGCAGAATTGGCCGAATTCTTCGAAGGCATGACATAGCGACAGCTTACAAACCGCACCAGACTATAGGCACCAGTTTAGGAACTCTTAAACCAAAAGTAAAACTTGAAAACCAAGGGGTATATAGTATAACTTGCAGAACGTGCGATAAGGTATACGTCGGACAAACGAACAGGAGAATTTCAGCCCGTTTAGAGGAACACAAATTAGCTGTCAAAAATAAACAAACGACATCGGCCCTATTCCAACACCAGCAACAATCGGGCAATAAAATCAATTTCAATAGTTGTAAACAGATCTCACAAACTCCTCACTACAAAACCAGACTAATACGAGAAGCTATTGAAATTGAGAAAACTGGACAACTAACCAAAAGAGACGACGACGCCCTGCACTTCTCTAACACATGGAAGACAATTATAAAACATCAAAATAAAACACAATTAGCTACACAAAATACAAACCCGTCAACAAGCAAAACACCCGACACGGCAGCGAAGGGGGCGGAGTCAACACCGACCAATCAGGCGCGATACGACCTCCGACGGAGACATAAAATAAACAGAAAACCCGAAATCAAGACTCGTAGGAGAGGCAATTGAAATAGCCAAGAGGCCTCACAGTCTAAATGCATGCAATGAAATCCAGAACTTATTCAATTATTGGAAAATTCTATTAAACACCGTACCGGTCCGGACCCGCCCTATAAAGGGTGTTCCTAAATTGGAGGTACAAACGAAAAGGGGAGATTCCTTGAATAGTTTTAGGAAGAAAAAGTCCCATAAACATGGGTACGCAAACGTTTCGTTTTCAAGATACAGAGTGTTAAAGTTTCAATTTTTTTCACTGCACTTCACAAGATATTCAAATGAAATTTGGCATAGATATTACAATTAAGAGTTTACACCTTGTGACATGCCAATTTCGATTGCAAATCTACAGGGTGAAATTTTTTCGGAAACACTGTCCACTGTTGTCCTTCAAAACTTTTTTTTGGTGAGCCACTGGTACTTTCAAAAATTGTAAAGAAAAGCTTTGTTGTTATAGCAAACTTTATGTTCTCTTGTAGTTTTGTCATATCTACTACGGATTTCGAGAAAAAAATTTTGAATGATTCTCTTGAAATCCTCAGAAAATTCCGAATTGTCATAGAAATCTAGTTACCTACCTAGTAGGCTGTGGTGAATGAATAAATTTATTGTTAGTTTTGACACATCAAATTAAACTCCTGTGTTTTGAAAATTAAAGATGGTTGCATTTTAATATCAAAACATGCCGAATTTTACGAATTCCGAAATGGCTGACATGCATTTCCTGTATGTCTTTACATGGAACGCTATCCCAATAGAGTGATGCCTGGTCATAGGATGTTCTCTAATATTCACAGGCGTCTTTCAGAAACTGGATCTTTTTCTGCGAAAAATATTAATGCAGGTAGACCACGAAGTGTGAGAACACCACGACTCGAAGAGGCAGTGCTGAACGAAATAGAAGAACATCCAGGAACCAGTACAAGAAAAATTAGTGTTACCTTAAATACAAGTCATCAAGTTGTTTGGAGGATCTTGCGGGATTCTTTGCTCTAAACTTATCACATTCAGAGGGTGCAGGCGCTCTTGCCTCGAGATTGTCATCCAAGAATTATTTTTTGTCAGTGGTACCTCAACAGACTATTGAACAATCCTCATTTTGATTGCGAAATCCTATTCACTGATGAAGCCTGTTTCTCAAGGACTTCAATCATAAATTTTCATAATGAACACATATGGGCTGAGGAGAATCCACATGAAATTGCAGAAGCTTATTTTCAAGAGGAATTTTCATTAAATGTGTGGGGTGGTAATATTGGCGATTATTTGATTGGTCCTTTCTTCTTGCCAGGGCGATTTACTGGTCAATCATACAGACTTTTTTAGAGAACGATTTGCCCTTGTTATTGGATGATATACCTCTTATGATGCGACGTGAAATGTGCTTCATGCACGACGGTGCTCCTGCTCATTTTTCACTTTTGGCTAGGGAGTATTTGAACGAAAATTATGTAAACAGGTGGATTGGACGAGGTGGGCATCAGTCATGGCCCGCCAGATCCCCAGATTTAAATAGTTTAGATTTCTTTCTATGGGGCCATCTGAAATCTCTAGTGTACATAACGCCAATGAATACCGTAGACGAACTGAGAAATCGTATAATAGGCGCGTTTGATACAATTAGGAATACTCCAGGAGTGTTTGAAAGAGTTCGATCGTCTATGAGAAGAAGAACAGAAGTTTGTATAAGGGTTGGGGGAGGACATTTTCAACAATTGCTGCAGTTTAGTTCCTTTGTTGTTATTTAGTTTTTTTATTATGATTAATTTTTGAGTTGTACGTTTCTTGCAGTAATACATTTTTTTGATGATTATACCAGTTTATCGAATCTTTAAGAATCATTGCTAGTTTAATAATTCAAATTTTTTTTCTCGAAATCGGTAGTAGATACGACAAACTACAACAGAACATAAAGTTTGCTATAACAACAAAGCTTTTCTTTACAATTTTTGAAAGTACCAGTGGCTCACCAAAAAAAAGTTCTGAAGGACAACAGTAGAAGAAATATCACCCTGTAGATTATCAATCGAAATTCGCATGTCACAAGGTGTAAACTCTTAATTGTAATATCTATGCCAAATTTAATTTGAATATCTTGTGAAGTGCAGATATTATGAGAAAAAAACTTGAAAAAAATTGAAACTTTAACACTCTGTATCTTGAAAACGAAACGTTTATGGGACTTTTTCTTCCTAAAACTATTCAAGGAATCTCCCCTGTTTGTTTGTACCTCCAATTTAGGAACACCCTGTATATTATTATATATTTACGTAACCCTTAACTGCAAATGCAACAAGATTAAAACCGCACGTGCAAGGACGCAGATTCAGCGTCTTGGCTGCCTGATGAATATCAAACCGATCTTGAATTAGAATCGGCATAACATTTGAAGTAGTTAGACGTATTTTCATAATTTAATATTTTACATGTTATAATCAGATATATTTTTGAAATTATAATTTTAAGTTTAAGTGAAATAAATATTTTTTAAAAACAGTGTTAATTAACACAAAAACATCACTGGCGCAGTCACACACGGATTTTGGAACGGGAAATTATCACAATTAACCCGTCTGAAACCAGAAAATTCCAAAGAACCTCCACGACCAGGAAAGTTCCAGGTATCTGTTAAAACCTCCACGAATGAAAGTTTTACAGGCATGAAGACACAAATATTGTAAGTTACTCAATTCCAAATAACTTTTGTAAATCTCTTCCCTGTATATGCCGATCTCCTCGCAATTCTTATCTCCACGTCAGGAAAATATTGATAGCGAGTTAAATATAAGTTTTGATTCAGATTTAGATTTAAGTTCACTATTTAATAATTTGACTTTAGATAATAATTCAAGTAATAATTTAAACATGGCTCAAATACCAGTTTTTGATACAAAACTTCTACAAATAATTCCTCAATTTGACGGAAATCCCTTAGAGTTAAGTTCATTTTTAGAAACTGCAAATACTATAATCAATACATATTGGGATCCGAACCCAAATAATGCCGGTTGTGTTCAAAACATTAGCATAATTTATGGCATTTACGCTAAATTAACAGGCTAAGCACGCGAAGTTTATACCATATGCATTGCGAAAGACTGGCACTCCGTCAGAAACGCATTAATTGTACACTTTGGCGATCAAAGAGATGAAAACGGACTTTTGTTTGATTTAGATCAGTTAAGACAAACTAATGAATCCGCATTACAATTTTATACTAGGGTAATGTCAAATCTCAGTGCATTACACAATTATTTAGACACTCATGAACCCATTGCCGCGAACAAGCAGGTAAAGAAAACTTTTTACAACACACATGCTCTCAAAATATTTTTAGTTGGTCTCAGAGAACCATTAGGCTCTACAATTCGAGCTATGAAGCCTACTGGGTTGGCTGAAGCTAGACAATTTATAATTTCTGAAATTAACATACGTCATTTGCAAAAACCGATTGAAAATGTAAAACCAAAACCACAAAATTTTCAAAATCAGCCACAAAATTTTAAACCTTTTCAAAATAATTTTGCTTTACAACATCATGTACCATTATTTCAACAAAATGTACCTCAGTTCGTAAACCCTATTCAACCACCATTTCCACGCGGACCAATAAATATTCAACCACGTCCTGTACCCTACCAAAGACTACCAACGAATAGTCAAGTTTTTGGAAGACCCAGACCACCAATTAATGTTTGGAAGCCAAATAATAATTCAAATAATCATACTAATATTCAAAATAGACCTCGACCCGTACCAATGTCAGGTGTATCAAATTTTTCTAATCATACTGCTAACACTGTTATTCCAAATCCTCGTTACCAACCGAAAAAAATTGGAGAAATGCATAATTTTGATTACAATGATCCTAATCAATATTTTTATAATAACAGTAATGAAACAAATATACCTGAACAATCTTATTATAATAATCAATATTGTTTTAATGAACCGAACTATGACGAAAACTATGATGAAAGTGAATTTTACTCAAATTCATCACCAACAGCTCATGACTCTAACATAACTCATCAAAATGAAACTTTAAATTCTGAAAATGTTAATGAACCCAATGACCAAAATTTTCACGATCCCAGCCAAAATTCGAAAATCTCATAGAAATGCATTCAATTTACGATCGCAAAGATTTACCTTATATTAAAATTGCTGATCCTCCCTTAAAATTATTGATTGATACTGGAGCAACGAAATCTTTTCTCAACCCAGATATTGGTGAGAAATATTTTTCTGATTACATTCAAAAAGAAACTTTCACAATTTCTTCTATTTTTCAAACAACAAGTCGAAACCTTTGTGTAAAGATTCCAGCATTCTCAGAATTCAATACCAAACAACCCATTAAGTTTTATCTTTTCAAATTCCACCATTTTTTCGACGGTCTAATAGGCTAAAACACTTTGAAAGATTCCTTTATCACACTATGAAGCAAAAGGAAAACTTTTATTCTTTGCTAGAATAGAACCCTTCACTATCGAAACAGCAAAAATTCCTGTTAACATAACAAACGGACAAATTCTTATTCCCCAAACCAAACTATTCAATTGTGTAATTCGAGAAGGATTAACAATTTCAACAAATGGTTACGCCCCTGTCGATATTCAAAATTCCACACCACATGTCCAAGAAATTTGTTTATATAAACCCATAAATGCAAATTCTTTTACCGAAAATGACTTTGAATTTTATCATGTTCAAATCGAACCCTCATTTATTGACTATGAAAACAATGTCACAAATTTACGGACCATCTTAACCCTGAAGAAAAATTTCACCTTGAAAAACTTTGTAAAAACTACTCTGACATATTTCACCAAGACAACACTAAACTTACTTTTACAAACCAAGTTAAACACAGGATAAAAACGAAAGACGAAATTCCAATTTACAAGAAAGCTGACGCTTCTGGAAAGAAAAAATGGAGAATAGTAGTTGACTATAGGAAGATTAACGAAAAAACAATCGATGATCGATACCCATTCCCAATATATCGGACATATTAGATAAATTAGGAAGAAGTCAATATTTCCTTGACCTAGCAAGTGGTTTTCATCAAGTAGAAATGCATCCAATGATATACAAAAAACAGCATTTAACGTAGAGAATGGACACTATGAATACTTAAGAATGCCTTTCGGATTGAAAAACGCCCCCGCGACTTTTCAGCGTGTGATGGACAATGTATTAAAAGAATACCTTAATAAAATTTGCTTAGTTTACATTGACGACGTAATTATATTTTCAACTTCTCTTCAAGAACATTTAGTTAACTTAAAGAAAATTTTTCAAAAATTTCGAGAACATAATCTCAAGGTACAATTAGATAAATCTGAATTTCTCAAAAAAGAAGTAGCATTTCTAGGCCACATAATAACGCCAGAAGTTATCAAACCGAATCCAGATAAAATAAAAGCAATCCTAAATTATCCAATACCTAAAACAACTAGAGAAATAAAAAGTTTCCTCGGACTCCTAGGTTATTACAGAAAATTTATTAACAATTTCGCAAAAATAACTAAACCATTTACCAGTTGTTTAAAGAAAGGAGCAAAAATTGACATCAATGACCCTATTTACATAAAAACTTTTGAGGACTGTAAAAAACTTTTAACTAATGACCCAATACTTATACGACCAGATTTTACTAAAGAATTTATATTAACCACCGACGCTAGCAACGTAGCAATTGGAGCTATATTATCGCAAGGACCCATTGGTCAGGATAAACCCATTGCATACGCATCCAGGACTTTAAATGATGCAGAACAAAATTACTCAACAATTGAGAAGGAGCTACTAGCCATAGCTTACGTAACTTCTTACTTCAAATGTTACATAGTAGGAAGAAAAATAAAATTAGTCACCGATCACAAACCTTTACAATGGATAATGAATGTTAAACAACCAAATTCCAGACTAGTAAGAAGGCGATTGAAATTAGAAGAGTTTGATTATGAAGTCATTTATAAAAAAGGCAAGTTAAACACCAACGCAGACGCATTATCAAGAGCAGAAATTTATCCAACAGACACGTCATCAAATGTTTTACCAATTTTTGAATACATGGACGAATTTAATAGAAATATAATGGAAAATCCCGAAGCAACTTCCCAAAATTCAGACGAAAGTGAAGAAAATCAAGAAAGACTCTCACTTGTCCCGGAAGTAGATCCAGAAGAACAAGACGGAAATCAAACTGTCCACACTAGTAATGAAGATCCAATCTTAACAATTGACATCACGGAAAAACCTCTAAATTATTTCCAAAATCAGATTATGATAATAAAAACTGACCATAATTGCAGAACAGTCAGAAAGAAAATTTTCGAAAATCCAGTACTACGAACAAGATGGCAAATTTACGTTTCCCCGGAAAATTTTCAACAAGACTGTATTAAATTTCTAAAAGAATATGGTGTGCCTAAACGTCAATACGTATTTTATTTCCAAAATGACGATAATGACGATCTTTATAAAAATATGTGCAGATTTGTACCGCTCATTTTCAAAAACTCTGCTTTTAAACTATTAAAATCAAACAAACTACTTTCCGACATAACTAAAGTAACTAGACAACAAAAATTAATTAAATCACAACATGAAGGAATCACTAACCATAGAGGAATTCATGAAACCATCAATGAACTGAAATTAAAACATTACTGGCCAAAATTAATTGATGATGTAAAAAACTTCATAAATAACTGCCATATTTGCCAGCAGGTAAAATATGAAAGACACCCACCACTTATAAAATTGCAATTAACACCCTTACCGAAAAAACCTTTCGAAACCCTACATGTAGATACATTCAAATTCGATAATGTCACTGCATTGACAATATGTGATAGTTTTTCAAAATTCGGACAAGCCTACATTTTGCCAAGTTTATCAGCTATTCATATTTATCAATCCTTGTTACAATTTATTTCTTCTTATAAAATTCCTGAAAATATAATTTCAGACAACGGAACAGAATTTACGCAACATTTAATAAAAGAATTTTCAAAACTTTACAAAATTAATTGGCATTATACTTTAGCCTTAAATCCAAACAGTAATTCTATTGTTAAAAGATTTCACTCCACACTCTTAGAACATTTAAGAACTCTTTCACTTTTGAAACCACAACTAACTTCTTTCGAAAAATTAATCTACGCTATAACAGGCTACAACATCTCAATACATTCAAGCACAAACCAAAAACCAATTGATCATTTATTTGGACATCTTGAATTAAAAGACCCTATCGAAATAGATAATTTGATACAACCGATCAATCATCAAATAAACGAACATAAAGAAACCATGTTAGAACTTTATAAAAATATCAACCAAAAATGCTCTGACAAAAAACAAAAGGTAATTACTAAACTTAACGAAAAAAGAAACGATCCACCCGATATCCAACCAGGAATCAGCGGTTATAAAAAAACTAACGGAACGACAATCCAAAACAAAACCCCTTTACAATCGAGAACATATTTTAAGATCTAACGAATTGACATTAACAACCCCTCACGGTACTTACCACAAACAAATTTTTAAACCTCAAAGAAAATTCACCAAACAATTTTTGCAGGATAATCCTGATGACAATCCTGATGACCAACAATCTGATAACGTCACGGAAAGTTCAGATTCAGAACCTGAACAATAACCCCGGAATTTTAATTTTCAAACAAGGAACCGCAAGAATTAAAATTGGTTCTCACTCTTTCCTTCATTATATTCCCATCAATTCAATCAAAACCCAAATTTTTAATATAACTCGTGAATATGAACACATTGGTAATTTAATAAACCAAACTACCCTTAATTATAAAATGGAACTTTATACTAGTTATCAACATCTGAAATTTGAAATTGATAATGTAAATAAAAAATTAATTTCAATTTTCCCCAATCAAAGATACAAAAGAGGCTTATTGAATCCTCTAGGTAGCATTATCAAATCTATAACTGGAAACATGGATCAAGAAGACGCTAAGGAAATCTATAACAGCATTTCACAATTAGAAAATAATCAAAACCAGATTATTAGAAAGGTAAATAAACAAATATCTCTAAGTACTAAATTGGTCAATGGTATAAATGAAACAATTACGTCAGTTACGACAAATCAAAAATTAATTTCAAATAAGGTTGAAGAATTACGAATTGCTCTAAATGAAACAAAATTCGGTTATGAACATTATTTTGAAATTCGAGAAATCTTAAATCATGTAAAACTTAATTTAGACTCAATACTTAATTTTCTGACTGAAATCGAAAATGCTATAAGTTTCGCTAATCTAAACACTTTGCATCATAGCATTATTTCACCAGAACAACTTAAACATGTAATAAACATTCTTTCTGAAATTCACAGCCATTCACAAATATTATTTGATAAGAACAATTATTTTGAATATTACAAAATTGTCAAAACAAATATTCTTTACACTGAAGATAAATTAATATTTTCTTTAGAATTTCCACTAGATCTTTCTGAAGTTTTTAATCATTATCACTTATATTCGATTCCGAATATCAATAATACCATAATTATTCCTCCTCAACCTTTCCTTATATTTAGTAATGACCAATATCAATACCAAGAAGATCCATGCCAAGAAATCAACCCCAACTACTTGTGCCAAACAAACAGCCTGGTGCCTACAGACGAAAATTTAGACTGCATCACATCAATCCTATCGATGGAGACAAACTTAGAAAAATGTCAACAAGTTCCTGTCAAGTTAATCAATACCATTATTGAGGAAATCGATGAATCCCATTATATTGGTATTTTTCCAAGGCCACAGAAAATTCAAACAAGTTGTGAAGAAAACGATGTAGCCATCATCAAAGGACCTTACCTTTTTGAAGTTCCACACAAATGTTCAATTTCAACCCCGAAGTTCACCTACCAAAATGAAAAGGGAATCTCCCAAGGACATCCAATAGCCCTTCAAGATATTGAAGAAATTTCATTACCAGTTATGTCTGTTCAAAAACTTAATTAGAAAAATTTTCACTTGATAAATTGCATCAAATTCAACTTGAAGAAATTAATAATGAACCTTTAGAAACAATTCAATTGCATTCAAATTATCACAGTTGGTCCATTGGAACATTTTCAATTTTGATTTTATTAATAATTTGCTATTTTCTTATTAGAAATAGAAAACAAATTCAAGCTTCAATAAAGAAGAAACTTCAACCCAATGGACAAGATGCCACTCCAAGAAGAGTTGACGAAACTCGAATAGTTCCACCCTCGAGTTCCTTCTAAGGGGTGGAGGATTTACGTAACCCTTAACTGCAAATGCAACAAGATTAAAACCGCACGTGCAAGGACGCAGATTCAGCGTCTTGGCTGCCTGATGAATATCAAACCGATCTTGAATTAGAATCGGCATAACAGTTGAAGTAGTTAGACGTATTTTCATAATTTAATATTTTACATGTTATAATCAGTTATATTTTTGAAATTATAATTTTAAGTTTAAGTGAAATAAATATTTTTTAAAAACAGTGTTAATTAACACAAAAACATATATTATATTATCAAAAACTATATTATCAACTACGCGGATGCATTCTCGGAAACCACCTATATATATATATATATATATATATATATATATATATATATAATTTAAAAAATAGTTCTACTAAAAAACATGTTGAAAACGCCATAACCGTAAATCTTTTAATACATACATACCTTTTCCTCATAACAACAATATCGTGCTGAGTAGAATCAGTATACTGTCCATTAGTAATAGGGTTCACGAATCGATTAAGATATTCCTTATAGGTTCCCAGTAAATTAGGTTTAATGAACTGCACCATACACCAATACTCTTTAAGATTATTTTGAAGGGGTGTTCCTGTAAGTACTATTCTCCGAGCTGTCTTTATGCGATTCATTGCTATACTAAGGTGAGTTTTTTCATTTTTAAGGAGATGGCCTTCATCACAAACAACCAAATCAGGTCCTTAAATAAAATATGTTGAATTATTAGTGCTGTATGTAAACGAATACGATAATTACTAAAATCTGTTGTCGGCACAAGTAAGCAAATATTAGGAAAAGTAAGGGTAAGTTAAACTTTGATATTTAGTGTTAAATCTATATCCCTTGGAGTTGCACTCCGACCAAGGTAGAAATTTCGAGTCTACTCTTTTCCAAGAGGAGATCCCCAATGTCTAGAGAAATAGCCAAGGTGTCTGCAAAAAAGAATAGCCAGTTCCAGGAGTCTAAGGGAGCAAGGTTCAGTGGTGGAGAATGTAAAAAAGAATCAATGATGTTGTCTACAGAATAAGGAAGCTACCTCGAAGAAAACCAAAGGTGGTACATTTCAACAGGTTAGCCCCTTATGCCGCATTACGGTGAAATTGACCAAGCCCAAGTCTGCAGCCTCCAACCACCTCCTCCGATAACGAGATGACCTTCGAACAGTTTATGGCACTGTACTCTGATGGACAGAAAGTACAGCACGACGTAACCAGAGAAGAACCCCGAGACCTGTTTGAGGTGCCCGTAGAATATTCCTAGATCATAGTGTGGCTCGAGATCTTCCGATGTCCAGAAGAATAGCCAAGGTGTTTGCAAAGAAGTACGGCCAGTTCCAGGAGCTAAGGAAGCAAGGTGCAGTGGTAGGCAAGCTCCTTCATTTCGAAGATAAACAACTAGTGGGTAACAGAGATATCCTCTATTTGGTAACGAAAACATTCTCTCAGGGCAAACCAACATATTTGGAAGAATTAAGGACCGTGATGATGGAGAAGAACCTGATGAATTTGGCGGTTTGGAGGGTGGTGAGAAGTATGATGAAAACTATCTTTCGATTCAGTGGCATCGACATCCTTGTATGGTGTCTCAATATACGCACCCCAGATTTGAAATGGAGAGTGCTGTAACTATCGCCAACCCATGAAGGAGTCTGGGACATTCCGGGACGAAATGGTGTTAAGGAGGCCTAAAATAAAAACGTTTAGAAGCCACAACGGTAAACAATCATTATTTCCTGGCCTATATTCTTTTTTCTCTGATTTACGATGTTTGCACCCGCCCTATATAAGTATTGACCGCTCCACCCTATTGACTATTTCAATTTTTTTCTATGTTTAAATCACCCTGTTTCCTATAATTTTACTTCGCCCCATATGTCAAGTATCAGCAACTACTTATGTTCCACACTATATAACATTTTTTACCACCTTGTGTAACTGCAATTCCACTCCACCTTATATTTCAACAATCCTGCATATGCCACTGCTTCTAACATTTTTTGCACCCTCCACCCTATAACTCAAATATATTTGATTGTATATGCTTATTTAACAATTTTTTAACGTTTATTGGTCCACTCTGTACTACAGTTTTACTTCACTCTTAAACAACATTTTTTGAACCACCCTGTATAGCTTTAATTCTATTTCTCCTTATATGTCAACCATCCTATATATGCAACTGATTATGAACCACCCAAAATCACATTTATTTGAAAGATTTTTTGATCCCATTAGTATAACTGTAATTTTATTTCGCCCTATATTTTAACTGCGCACATTGCTTGCTACTTGAGTTTCGATGCACGCAAACACGCAACACACAAACACACACACACACCTACCACCGTATACCGTATAAAAAAGATCGCTCACATAACAATTTTTCTTTTTAATACACTAATGGAGTATTTTGTGCCATTTCACTAAACTGCAAGTCCAGTAAAATGAAAACCCTGTACGATATACTTTCATGGCATATCTTGACATTTAAGCTAGATATTTATGATGAAAAATTGACATTTACATTGATGTTTACCGTTTTTTGCTAATATTTTTTCGATTTTCAGAAAAACAGTATGTTTTACGTTATAGAAAATTATATGGAATCAAGCTAGAACATCTCTATATAATGCTGTATAAATCATCAAAATTGTCCCAGCCGTTTTTGAATAATCACCTCCTTTTTGCAAGTCGGGTAAAAAGAGTATTCTCGAAAAACGCGATTTTAATTTTTTTTCTGTTCATTTTTTATAAAACGCCGAACGTACCACCGTATTAAACTCTAAGAAGGTGGTATAAAAATATGGAAAGTGGACAATACAAGGAAATGTCTGGCACTCAGTGCTCTTAGCGGGTTGATAGGTTATTATTGCACAAGAAAAAGAAGACATGATAAGAAAACCAAAAGTAGAAAAATATGAATTGTGCTGATTTGAGATAAATATGTGTAAGACTGAATGAATACTTATGTATCGGATCGAAACTGTTAAATGGGGATCAGATCAGGGATTCAGAGGGTACCTGTGCCCGAGATGTAAAAATGAAAATAGCACGGGGAACGTAAGCTGCAAAAACACTTCATAGTTTGATATCGAGCAACTCTCACCATAGAAAACAAAAAAAAAGAAGATATTTCAAGCTTAGTACATTATATGAAGCAAAAGGATGGTCAGTGATAACAGCAATCCGAAATAAAATAAAAACAATTGAATTAGACTTTCCGAGAAGATGTTTACAAGTCACCAGAGAGGACAAACTAAGAACTGGGCGGGATACGAATAGAATGTTCAATAACAAGAAAAAAGAAAACACAATACCACGGTTGGACCTCCACAAAGAAAGCGGAAAGAGAGACCAACACTAACATGGAAAGCATTTATTGGGCATGAGATGGCAGAGACCTCACTGTAGCTGACTAGAAAGTGACAGTTGAGGTCGGCAAAAAGGACGAACTCATAATGGGACTGGGCCAAACAGAAAAATGTTATAAATCGCTATGTCTTATATATGTATTTATTTTTACGATTGTTTTTGGGATATAACACCAACTCAGATTAAAAATTGTATACATTTTATTATAAATCGATTGACGAGATCAAGCGTAGACCTTAAAATGTTTGGTATTTTTACAATATACAGTTTTTGGTCTAAATTTAATTTCCCAAAAAATCCGTAGGAATAAACTAGAAGATGCCACATGTAATCTTGCAAAAATAATCTATATATTTAGTTCAAAATAGCGACATTTTCTATAGAATTTGGGTAACTGCATGCACTGCCCTGTGATTAAAAAATATAAATTTAATAAAGAGCAAATAACAAGATATTAATTAGTTCATAAGTGAACAGGGAAGCAACACGATGAGGTAATAAAAATATGATGTTGGGCACATTCATACAGATATTGCTACTTAAATGAAACAACATGAAAAAATGTTTAATAAAAACAGGTTTGAATCTTTTAAGTGCAAAATTGAACAATAAAACAATAAATAAATATCAACTGCAAATGCTTTATGTTATAAAATTGGAAAGAATATTTTAACAAAAATATTGGTCTTACCTGGGTCCACCAAACCGTTTAAAAATATCTCTCTCACTTTCTTTTGAATCTTTTTGTTGTCTGGGTTACTTATATTTCTGAACATGCTATATCCAATAATCAAAACTCCACCAGCTTCATGCCATTCAGCAACCTTGTACTTTTTTTCATACATTTGTTTACAAGAAACTAATTCGTAAACAACTATATTTGAATTTTTGGGAAGCCACATCTTGAACTCGTTTCTCCAATTAAGAACAGTGTTTACTGGACATACCACCAATATTTTGTTAACACCAGTTAACTTTCGATTTTTGAGTAATGTATGAACAAGTGTTATGACCTGTTTGAAAACATGAAGATTATTAATAGCACTGGCGTAAGATAACGAATAATCACAGTTAGTTTCATTTTATTTTTTAATTATTATTAAATATGTATATAGAAATTACTACGCTATATTGAAGTTAAATCTTCAAATACACCAAATAATAGAAGAGTGTACAAAGTGTAACTTGTACATTTTTAAGCAATATCTTTATTTATGCATTAAAGCTTTAAGTAGTCATTTATTATTGAGTATATCTAATAGATTTCCGACCTCACACAAGGGGATTATAACCGATTTGCAGCGATCTACCGGTTATAATTGTTCCTAAATGGTTTGAACCAAACATATTCTTGCGGACTTGGTTAATACCAATGACGTAACAAATGTGGGCTTTGTTACGTCATTATTTGAAATAAACTCAACCGGTAATAACCATTGAGTATGTATATTTACTCACTGGTAATAACGCAAAGCAGTAGTTGTTTATGATTGTAGTGAATGACATTTTAGGTTATGTATTTACTATTTTACAAGTTTACGTATACATTTAACACTAAATTTTGATCAGGTTTGCGAAAATCACCAATAAAGAACCACATAAACAAGAAATTTATTGATATCTACAAAATTTTAAATAAACAAAAACAAAACAATTTAACACATGATTTTGACGTTTTCTGGTTGAACCAAATTTGGTTTTACTTTGAGTTTTGACAAGAGAAATGTCAAAGTACAACAACTGTCAACTAAGGGTAGAACCAAAGTTATAACCGGTAGATAGCTGCAAATCGGCTAATGATTTTTGAAATTCACTGTTTAATTTTTTATCAAATCAACGAAGGCCAACGAATGTGCATCTCTAAGGATAGTTGACTGCAAATGGACGGTTTAACCATGACCAAAGGTGGCCATTCATAAATTAACGCTAAAAATGGGGACGGAAGGACATCAGTCAATCGTTATTAACCATTAAGAAGGGGGACGTCAGCATTATTAATTGTGTTATGAAATTTCAGGAATTGTTTTTTAAATTTTCTTGTATTCGGTGCATCACTGATTGTCAACATGTTAACTATTTCAAATGTATAGTGATAACTAGGATACAGTAGATGGAAAAGCTAACTTTTATTACTTGCTTCCATTTTATACATCCATTTTTTAATTTAAAATGTATGTAAAAGTAGATATATACAATTTTAAATAAGAATATAAATATGTATATACAGGATATAAACGGTTTCAGTGCAAAGATTGTGAGTATCAATACTACAGGTAAAATCAAATCAAAAAAAATTATAACACTTTGAGTAATAAATTATAGTTTTGCCAAAATAAGATAAGAATATCACTTCTACGAGTTTAAATACAAAGGGGTATCATGTGATACCTCTTTTTAAAGGTCTCTTTTTGACAATCTTTTGACACATCATTTTTTACAGAGTAATGACCTAGAAACCGTAAAAAATTAAAAATTTTGAATTGTAATTGAAAAAAAGCATGGGTATAAATAAAATAAACAATAAATGATATTTGTGATTGTAAATGTAAACAATTTATTTTTTGTAGTGGTTTCGTTGTATACTGACCATCAAATTTCCACAATAGTTTATTCTTTACAAGAAAGAATTGAAATAATATTTATTTATGGGCATGAACAACTGTGCTCATGTTTTTCATCAGAGACATCCCGATAAACATAAATACCAAAAGTCTCCAGGTTAACAAATATTTCCGTCGGCTTTGTGCATAAAAGGTTACACCTAAATAAATTCTATACCTACAAAAAAAAGCAGAGCCTTAAATTTGTTTAAAATATTTGTTTTTCTGGCGAAGTAGGTTTTTTTAATGGATTTGTCAATAAACATAATTGTCGATACTGGGACAATACTAATCCACAGGTTTTCGGGAAGAGCACAACCTCAGAAAATCAACGCATGGGCAGGAATTCTCGGAAAATTATTGGTCTTTTATTCGAGGAAGAAAATTTAAATGGGGAATTGTATTTGGATCTTTAGATATCTTTAGAAAACGAAATATATCAAGATGGATCTTTGTTGCTAGACGAACAAACCCTATTTTTTCAATAGGACGGAGCACCTCCACATTATGCCTTACCTATACGAAATTTGCTTAATGAGACATTTCCAGATAAATGGATTGAAAGAAGGGGCGCTATAGAATGGCCAGCAAGACCACCCGACCTCACCCTTTGACTTTTTTTAAGGGGATATCTAAAAACTGTGGTGTATAAAACTCAACCACGCGACATTCCTGAACTTAGACGTAGAATAGTGGAGGAGAGTGAGTGAATGAACCAGACGCTTCAAAAAGTGCGGGACGAATGCGAGCTGCGACTTTACCATTGTCTTACCAACAATGGCGGGTATTTTGAACATGTAATTTAAGTACAAGGTAATTCTAATGCTAATACAATATTAATAACGTAAATACACGCTATGCCTGCCTTAGAGGGAGTGTGCTGCTGCTTATGTAAATACAATGTAAAGAATATTCATTTAAATTTGAAAGTTTACAATGGCATTACTCTGTAAAAAATAATCTGATTAAAATTATGGGCCAAAAGGTTGGCAAAAAAGAGACCTTTAAAAAGAGGTATCACATAATATCCCTTTGTATTTGAACCCGCTTAGGGGTTGAAAATGCAGGGTGACTGATACGTGTATAATGTATGGAATTGCCACTCTCACCAGTAATAGCAAACCTTTTTATGGAGAACTTTGAGGAGTTGGCATTAAGAACAGCAAGTCTTAATCCCAGTTTATGATTGCGATATATGGATCACACTGACTAACTGACCAGGATAACATCAAACAAGAAATGGACAGTTTAAAAACATCTCTGAGACAAAACGGATTTACAGACCGAACTGCACAAAGAGCCCTAAAGTCAAAACCGAGACAAACAGACGAGGAGCATGAGACACCAATAACCAAGGCTTATTTACCGTACAACGGGTATCACTGACAGTATTGCGAGAATTCTAGGGAGACACAATATCGATACTATTTTCAATACAGACAGAAAAATAAGCACGGGAGTGTACGAGATTCCATGTGCAGACTGTCATAAAACCTATGTGAGGCAAACTAATAGAAGAATTCAAGCTAGACGTGATGAACACCATAACGCTATAAGAAAGCAGGAAAAAACAATATCCATTGCGGAACACGCCACCACGATGTCACACCGAATAGACTTTTGAGAACACCAGAGTACTGGCAAATATAGAACACCCGAAATCGAGACTCACGCAATGGAATCCAGACATTATGGAATTGTTGGCAAATTATATTAAACACCGTACTGGCTCGGCCCCGCCCTATAACAATTCAACCGGAATTAACCAATCAGCAAGCGGGAGGCGTGGCCACCGAGCGCCAAGGGTCTATCGACCTGGACTTATATATATACTTACTTAAGAACATATGAGATGACCAACAAAGAATATGTTTGGTCAAATGATGAAAAATTAAAACACCAAAGGAAGAAATCCTGAATCCGCAATTTTTGCATTTCATGATGACAATTGCACCTTAATCGGTGTAGTGCTTGCTTAAAAGTTTAATTATAATAATAATTATTAAGTTCACTTCAAGATTTGACATGGAAAACGCAGATGTTTGGGGAAGGGGGAATTGGAAATATAAAAACGGAATAGAATGTATTATTATAAATCTGCCTTTTGCTGTTAGTACACCTCTACCCCAACTGAACAAGTCAAATGTATGAAAACTCAACCATTGAACGCAAATTTAGAACGTCACAAAATATTAGAACTGATAGGATTGAATACTTCGATACAACGATTCAATAGTGAACCTAATGATGTATGTGTAGAATTCAATTTTGAAGACTTTCTAATAAAAAAGGCGTTTGATTTTGAGGTCTGTGCACGAACTTATGTATGTATGAAGAAAAAGTGCAGATAATCGATTAAAAATGGCATTATTTGAATTCATTTGGTGTTAGAAATGGAGATTTACAAGAAGAAGCTTAGAAATCTTCAGAAAGGCTAGCGCTAGCTAGGGACAACAAATTGTTCTGAACCAGAGACAGTAGAAAGAAAGTCAATTGCAAGATATTAATGCTGTTAATAAGATCACTGGATGAAAAACAAAAGGTAATTTAAGAACGAAATTCGATATTTAGTACGTTTAGCCTACCCAGATACATCTGAATAGTGACGCCGAAATCCAGAAAATGAAGTTATGAATAGTCCATATGTATTTGAGCCGACTCGCGAAGAAATGACTCAATAAAATGTTTCTACTGGAATCGTAAGAGCAGCTACAAGTTTCACCTTATAGAGGCAGTCAGAGAAGTGATGGCATTGAATCGTCCAGTTGACCCTAGAAGAGAAATTCCCCTAGAAGACAATCTCTCATACAGACAGACTATTGTAATGAAATGTCCATGTAGATCAGGTGTAGTCAACCTTGCGATTCGCCAAGCTTTTGCAAGTGGCCCATTTGAGCATAGACTAAAAGTATATTTAGAGAAAATCTTTCGCGAATAATTAAAAATACTTTTTCTAAATTCTTTTAACCTTATTTGGATCTACATCTGACTGCGTTTCGTTGTTTAATCGAATAAAGTACCCAAAGACAAAAAAATGCACGCAATATCAGAGATCTCATTGAAAGAATAACATATTGTTAAATTAAAAACGTTTTTTTTAATAACTAAATAAAATTCATGTTGTGGCCCATGTCGATGTTAAAGTGAACTTGATCGAGACGACCATAATCAAAAGGTGAGTAGTGCTACAAACTTGCCTTTTTGCGATATATTGAAATGCATTTCAGAAAAACAAATACATTTGCCAACATCTGTACTGAGTTAGCCTTTCTTGACAGAAATTTATTATGATAAATAATTAACACTAATGTCGAAAGGCAAGTTAAAAAAACTACTGTTAGCAAAACACCCTGAACAGTTATATAATTAATTTGCAAAAAAACCCTGAACAGTTATATAATTAATTTGCAAAAACATGTCAATTTTACTAATTACATTAGTCATAACAAAACGTATTATTCCTTCTCACTTGTAAAGTTTTTCCTAGTCCCATGCAATGAGCTAAGATACACCCAGATCCTTTATCAGTCTTTGCTCTTTCCAAAGATTCAAAGCAAGCATCCCACATAAACCTGACACCGCTAGCTTGATGGGGTTTTAATTTCTCCACTAATTTTGGATCTACAGATAACAGTTCTTTTTCAGTCTTCTCATCGATTTCTAAAACAACTTTTTCTACAGTTGCCTCCTTTGTTTCCCCTAAGATTGCATTATACTAAAAAATAACGATCAACATCAAATTTCAAAATGATTATTAATAACTAATTTACTTTCTTCTGTTTCTCGGCAATACGAGCTTTACGGTCCTTTTCCTCGGCTTCTGCTTTCTTTGTAGTTTCTGATAAAGAGTCCTTGTCTATCATCTGCAAATAAAATTCTGATGTCATTTTCTTGAATGTATAATATATATAATATTTTACTAACATAGAGCCAATCAGTGTAAGAACAGAGATTCTACTCACATAATTTTCTTGTTTATATTTTTGATGGCTAATTTCGGAGTTTTCTTGGACCCATTATCGAGTCCAAAGATCAGAGTGGTCAGAACCCATTATTAGTTGAGCTCTCAAATGAACAGGGATGAATTATCGGTCTCTGGACAGGTAGTGTTGCATATTTTATCGCGAAATGAATTTCGACATCCAGGAGTTTCAGGAAAATCTAGCTCACAGAGACTCAAAATCGGGAGTCGTACTGTGTGTAACGCCGTTTCCCTGTGATTCCCAGGATAGAAATCACACGAAAAAAATTCGTAGATTTACTAAAACCTGTCAAAGAAATTAAGATGCTAACTTTTCGATATTTTTTCGAGGATTGATATATCTCGAAAAGTAACTAAGGTAGTGTTTCAATGAAAGAAAATGCCAACAGAATAAATAATACTTGTTATGACATTTCACTTTTTTGTCTCTAAACTAATCTTTTCGTAATACTGACTGCAGTAAAAATCACATTTCCGACTGAAACAACTGACGATAAAAAAGTGCATACTACACATATATTTACTAGTCTTCAAAGAAGGCGACCATCTCAGTTTCATGAATGATGAAAGTAAACATTCCACTGACAGAAAAAACGCGATACACATATACACTAAATTATACCGATATCCCAAAATTCAGGGTGTCCGAACACAAGTTTCAAAAATGTTAGATAGGGTATCATTGATGCCTCAAATACTCCTTGGTCTTCTCCTTGATTATTTTTTCTTGTCATTGGGTTTCCTCTTCTCACTTTTTTTATATAACAGATAAATATTTGAAATTGGTATTGGAAACAAAGTGTAGTAGGACCTATTTCGAAAAATTACCCAGAAACTGGTCTCTTACAGAAAGTCTTCCTTACAGGTGTTCTGAGACAACAAAATCTTTACAAAATATGATCAAGCAGTCTTCCGTTGTACTGATTACGATGTACTGTATGTGTCATTGATTATAATTTGTCGTGTTTATCAAATAAATTTGTTTTACATCTCCTCTAAAAACTCCACGAAATTAGCATAGATAAAACCTGCTGTGATTGACCAGGATTTTTGACTTGGAGTTGAAACATCTTCAAAAGAGATAAGTATAACGTGTATACATTACAGGAGTCTATAAGAGACAACCTACTATACTTTCTTTCCAATACCAATTTCAAATACTTAGCTATTACAGAAGAAGGGAGGAGAGGAACCTCAATGAGCAGGAAGAATACATTTTTCATTATTATTACAGGTAGCATTTTCATCCAATCCAAAAGGGGGCAATATTCGGTTGATTGTTTTGTTGTATTGCAAATGGATCCTGGGCATTGATAATATCCAATATTGTTTATATTTGCAATTCTCCATTTAAGTGCTGCCAAAGTACCAGATTTCATTCGGGAAGTTGCGATACATAGAAGAGATCCGTAGTAACTATTAACGTCATCATATAAAATATATTAAATTACTTAGGAGTTATAGGGAAAATCTCACAAAAGGCACATTTCATCACAATTGACCAAGGGGCAAGGAGGGGTCCAATCTATATATAAATAGACAAAGAAAAACGGTTAGGTACCATTTTCGCCTCTGTCCTTCAACCGATTTACTTTATTTTTGTTTTGTTTAGTAGCTACTGACGACTTTCGGTGCAGAATGCTAAACTAAATTTATATAATTTCATTCATTAAATAAAATATAATAAAAAATTCTTTTTTATGTCCTTACGATTAATGTCAAACAAATAATACTGACAGTTCCGCCAGATTGCTTAGAGAGAAAAAGAGAGATGTATTCACTCGAATGTGAAAGCCTAAATTAATGAAAAAACTCACAAATTTGCAACCGTCCGTAAAGTTATAGCACATCGTCATGTTACTGAAATACAACCCAGAAAAAAATATATTAATAATTGCCATTTATTAGGCTGTTGCAAGTTTGCAACTTTCATTGCATTGTAAATATAGTTTGTCGACTAAAATCAGAATTATGTTATTTATTGATGAAAATATTTTATTAATTTTAATATTATATATATATATATATATATATATATATATATATATATATGTATATATGTATATATATATTGTAAGGAAATTTACCTAAGCCGGCTCTGGTTGCATTCTAACACGACATCGATCGCTGAAAGGACAAAAAATTAATCTCGAAATAGCTCGGCAACTGTAGAATTGATAATGGATTGTAGGAAAAGATTCGATGTTGGTTTTAAAAGCAACGGTCCATCATCGCAGCAGTTAGAGTTAGTGCGGCGAAGAGCTTATGTTGAATTATTATTCTGATATTCGAATCAGCTGTCTGTCTATTTGATGTAAATAAAAGTTTCTAGAAAGTGAGAGTAAAAATTAGTTTTTTTAAATTTTAGTTGAACCCACGGAGAATACAAAAAATTTGGTGATCAGAAGTGAAGGATCAAGTGAAGTTAAAATCGCAATTTGATTTATGGAAACCCGAAGTATGGAAAAAGAAAAAATGGACGAGACTACAAAAAAATATTCAAACAGATTACGGGTGGACTAGATGAAAAAATTACCCAGATCCTGGAAAAACGAGAAAAAAAAGAGAAACAACATCAGGAAGAAATTCCACAAAGGTTAGTGAAATCTATAGATGAAAAACCACACAATTTAATTGAAGGATTATTCTCGAAAATTGAAGAGAAACAAGATCAAATTGAATTAAAACGACACGAAACTGAACAGAAAGACAACAGTAATTTAAGCAATTAATGTAAATAGTAGGACTAGTTAATGAAACAGTTAATGAAAGAATGCAAATAGTTGAATCAGATATAAAAGAGATAAATGATGACATTAAGACCATAAAAAATACCGTGAACACTCTTGAAACCAAAGTAGATGACCTCGATTCCATCCAAAGCCAGGTAAAATTTGAAATCAGTTTAATTCAAAACACAGATCAAGACCAAATCAGTTCCATTAAAAAACAGTACAAAGTGAGGTACAAGATAAAATCAGTGCTACCTAAAACAAGGTAGAAACAGAAATTTAAAAAATGCAAAAGGACTTACAGCCAGGAAAATACCAGAACACTACGAGTACCAGAGGTTCCGTCAGCAAACCACCCAAATTTGATGGCAGTTCATCTTGGCCCATGTATAACCGGCAATTGTGAGGCCGTGGCTATAATAGCTAACGAATGGGATAATCAAGAAAAATCTACTTCTCTGGTAATTTCGTTAAGAGGTCCGTCCCTAGAACTCCTCCAAAGCATTCCAGTCGATGAACAAGGCAATTTCGACAAGATCATCGCCATCCTGGACAAACGATACGACAATCAATCCCTGAGCAAAGTATACCAGGTGCAATTAAGTGGGAAAACGCAAAAATCCGGAGAAAGTCTTCAAGAATTCGGAGCAGAGATCAGACGGTTAGTACACTTGTCCTACCCAGACTTACCCGAGGAAACGAAAGACCAATTGGCCACACAGAGTTTCATAAACGGTATCAGGGATGGGGAAGTAAAAGAAATCTAAGACTTAGTGGCATCAAGAAAAGTAATGAAGCTTTACTTTGGGCCTTGGAAGTAGAGGCAGTAATGAACATGTCCAAACCAAGAGTGCGAGCAGTTTCCTTCAGCCAGAACCATAAACTATTAGAACGGTCACAAAGAACTGGCACCAGAGGGGCATGTTACCGCTGTGGACGGACAGGGCACTTTGAACGCGACTGCAGAGTAAGGCTACCGGAACGATCACCAACCAGGGGTAGTCAACAAACCGACCTTACCAACCAGGGAAACTCGAATCAGTCAGCATAAGAGGGCGAATGCTGACTAACCCTCCACCAGCCCCCAGGAAAGTATCCATCCGGGGATTTTGCCGAGATAGCGGCAGCCTAGTCATCAGAGGCACCATCAACGGGCGAGCAGTTACCATCACCATCGATACCGGCGCCGCTGTGTCCATTGCCAAGTCCAGGGTTTTGAGAGCATCAGAAATTCGGCCAGTTACCAATAACATCCAGCTCAGAACAATCACCGGCGAGTCCATGTCAATACAGGGTGAGGCAGATGTCATGCTACAGATAGGGGACAACATGATCCAGCATAGGGTCCTGGTAGCGAATCTTGAGGACGATTTCATACTGGGTATGGACCTAATCAGCCAGCATGGATTTATTTTCGAACCAAGATAAGATGTTCTTCGGTTCCTAAATGAGAAATTTGTATTGGCACGGCCCGTTAACAGTTCAGCTACCTCCATAAAAATTGTAGTAAAATCCTCAGCCAGAATTCCCGGTCGATTGGAACAGATTATTCATGGGCAGCTAGCAAGCAATCCTGGGAGCTGCGTTGGAATGGTGGAGCCCGTACACGCAGCTCATGACCACTTAGTTGGACGGGCTATAGTTAAAACCGGACGAAAAATACCAATTAGAGTCCTTAATTTGTCCAACGACATCAGAATTGCCACTGGCCAAGAAATAGCTTGTTTCGAGCCAGTGCAGACCTTTCCTGACCATTTGACACACCTTACACCAGGGGAATAGAAAAAAGCCAAGCAATTTATCACAAAACACTGGCAAATTTTTAACAGTCAAGATGGGACCACCGGTTGCACTAACATCATTCAGCACCGAATAGATACCGGAAAGGCTCAACCCATCAGAATACCGCCCAGACGACTACCATTGGGGCAACAACAGGCAGTCGAGGAAAACATCGAGTCCATGTAACAAAATGGAGTCAATGAGCCATCCATCAGCCCTTGGTCTGCTCCCGTCATGCTAGTTAAAAAGAAGGATGGAACCACCCGATTTTGCGTCGATTACAGAAAGCTGAATGACGTCACCAAGAAAGACAGCTATCCACTACCCCGAATTGATGACACTCTGGCCACACTAGCAGGCTCCCGTGGGTTCTTCCACACTATACCTAAAGAGTGGCAGGTTAGACTACACGAAAAACGACAGAGAAGATAGCGTTCTCCATTAGTAAAGGGCTGTTTCAGTTCACGGTCATGTCCTTTGGGTTCTGTAAATGTTCCCGTAACATTCGAGAGGCTAATGGAGTATGTCCTGAGCGGGTTAACATGGAAGACTTGTTTAGTATACCTCGACGACATTCTGGTCATGGGTCAGACATTCGACGACCATCTGAAGAACCTGGGCGAAGTATTCTCCAGAATTAATACCGCCAACCTCAGACTCAACCTGAAGAAGTGTTCCTTGTTCCAAAAAGAAGTAGAGTTTTTGGGCCACGTCATTTCCGAGTCAGCAATCCGCACCAACGAGGACAAGATAGAAGCCATCCGTGATTGGCCAGTCCCAAGAGACAAGCATGAACTCAGAAGCTTCTTGGGCCTCTCTTCCTACTATAGGCGGTTTGTTGAGGGATTTGCCACCATTGTCGCGCCTCTACATCGGCAGACCACTGAGAAAGAGACCTTCCGTTGGAATCAGGATTGCGAGACATCATTCAGACGACTGAAGGCAACACTATGTTCCAGCCCAATCCTAGTCTTTCCTACACAGTTCGGCAAGTTCATTTTAGACACCGACATACAGGTTTGGAGGCCGTCTTATTCAAGGTGCAAGATGGTGAAGAGAGGGTGATCGAGTACTACAGCCGTGGATTCTCGAAACCGGAAAGAAATTATTGCGTCACCAGAAAAGAACTTCTTGCAATAATAAGGGCTGTAGACCATTTCCACAAATACCTCTATGGTCGGCATTTCTTAATCCGAACAGATCATGCCGCCCTCAAATGGCTGCTGGACATGAAGACACCGGAAGGACAACTGGCCAGGTGGACGGAGAAATTACAGCAATACGATTTCAAGGTGGAACACCGTGCCGGCCGTTTGCACAATAATGCCGATGCCCTATCCAGAAGACCCTGTAAAGCAGAATGCGGACATTGTCTGAAGACGGAACAGCGAGATCAGACAGATCCGAGTGCAAGTCAATGAAGACTGGACAACGGAACAGTGCATCCAGAATCACATGGCTGATCCAGACATCGAACCAATCTTGTCACACAAAACGAGAGGGGCACCCAGGCCACGATGGGACGAGGTAGCTAGATACTTGAGCGTGCTGAAATCGTTGTGGGCCCAATGGAACTCTCTAAGAGTAGAGAATGGAATACTCAAGCGAGTTTGGGAAAGCATTGATGTCCGAGAAACCAACTCCCAACTGGTAGTTCCTAAGAAAAAGGTACCAGCCATCCTGAGCGAAGTACATGATGGGATTACCGGGGGCCATCTGGGCATGAACAAAACCCTAGACAAAGTTCGCCAGCGATACTACTGGGTAAATTACTTTGAAGACGTCAGAGCTTGGTGCCGCAAATGTGACACCTGTGCAGCCAGTAAGGGGCCGAAGACCCGGACCAAGGGCAGAATGCAGCAGTACAATGTGGGCGTCCTATTTGAGAGAATTGCCATCATGTCCCCGGTCCTTTTCCCGAGTCTGAGAGGGGAACAAATACATTCTGGTCGCAATGGATTACTTCAGCAAATGGCCTGAGGCATATGCGATACCCAACCAAGAGGCAACCACGGTAGCGACGGTGCTAGTAGAACAATTATTCAGCAGGTTTGGCGTCCCGATGGAACTACATTCAGACCAGGGGCGTAACTTTGAATCGAATGTATTCCAGAAGGTCTGCACGATGTTGGGATCAGGAAAACAAGAACAACACCATTGCACCCACAGTCAGACGGAATGGTGGAAAGATTCAACAGGACCTTGAAACAGCACCTATCCAAGGTCATCAGCAATAACCAGCGTGATTGGGATGAGCATATTCCCCTATTCCTGTTGGCATATCGCTCAGCCGTACATAATAGTACAGACCTGACTCCAGCCAGGGTCCTATTCGGGAAAGAGCTGCGATTTGGCTTTTGGCTCCCCCGAAGGACCTTCCCAAGACATCAACGATTATGCCGACCAGCTCCGACATAACATGCTGGCAATACACGAATTAGCCCGAACGCAGATGTTGGTCACCAGTGACCGGATGAAGACGCGATACGACCTCAAGGCCAATTCAGTCGGGTTCCAAGAGAGGGACAAAGTCTGGTTAAACAACCCCCAACGGAGCAAGGGTAAATCTCCAAAGCTCACACCCGCCGGGGATTTAGATTGACTCGCTCCCTACCATGGGGAGGATGTTTCTGACCGGGACGATCAGAATTGAAGGGGGGGGGGGTGTAACGACATTTACCTAAGCCGGCTCTGTTTGCATTCCAAGACGGCATCTATCACTGAAAGGACAAAAACTTAATCTCGAAATAGCTCGGCAACTGTACAATTGATAATGGATTGTACGAGAAGATTCGATGTTGGTTTTAAAAGCAACGGCCCATCATCGCGGCAGTTAGAGTTAGTGCGGCGAAGATCTCATGTTGAATTATTATTGTGATATTCGAATCAGCTGTTCTGTATTTATTATTTATTTATTTAGCGTATGGCAATAGTATACATGAGTTGATCTTATAATATAAAAATACGAAATTACATTTAAACACTAACAATACACAAGAACAAGAATAAAAGCGTACAGAGTAAAAAATATATATAAAAAAGAACGGAAACAGAGCATTTGTAAATAACATCCACACATAGTAATCACAAACTAACAGATAGGTTCTTTATCCATTCAGTCGCTGCAGGAGGGAGAGTATATATATCCGTAATTGTTCCCTGGTACGCCGTAAGTTTACAGACTTGGTATATATGTTTGGCTGTCTGATAGGCTGTCCCGCATTCACAATTGTGCGTGGGTTGTTTATTCCATTTATACAGCATATCTGCCGTCTTCCATATATTGCGAGGTAAATCGAAACCCGCAGGTTCCTCATGGATGCTCACATAGTCGAGTACCTCTGGAGGGGCATCCTCCCTCGAACCTTCATCCCATTCCCGGAGACCCCTGAAATCACTTTCATGCAATAATTTCGCAGTCCTGATTGGTGGATGTCTGGATTTCAGTCTGGTGAGGCAATTTTCTCGTATTCTCGTAGGAGAGCTTCTTTCCGTCGGATATTTGGCGGCATAATATGGCTGAGAGTTGGGAGGCAGTAAGTTGGTGTAGATTTTATGCATCCCGTTATGATACGCATGCTCCTGCGGAGCTGAACATCAACTTTTGAGACATGGTGGCTGTTCATCCATACTGGAGCACCATACTCAGCCGCGCTGACGACGAGACCCATTGCCGAACATCCTAAGGTATCGACAGTTGCTCCCCATGAGGTTCCATAGAGCTTTTCCAGAACTCGTTTGAAATTTTGCAGCCGTGTTCTCTATATGTTTCCTAAAAGTGAGCGTTCTGTCCAGTGTAATACCCAGGTATTTTGGGTTCGGATTGTACCTAAGGCGTTCACTATTCCAGAATATTTCAGGCTCTTGATTAGCCTGTCTATTATTTAGGTGAAAAAAGGAACACTCTGTTCTGCTGGGACTTGGAACTAGTCTCCATTTTTTATAATAAACATCCAAAGTTTCGAGATCTTTTTCTAACATTCTCTTTGCTGCATCAAAAGATTTAACTTTCATCGCTATAGCCAGATCACCGGCGTAAGCAAATTTATGTGCAGTCGTTGCAGGAAGTTCCGCGGTGTATAAATTCTCAGTTGACTGACTTTGCCGTTCATGATCACTTGGAATTTTCGATCAGAAAGCATGTTATTCAAGATCCCTCCAAGTTTTTTACAGTCTAAAATTTTTCAGTCTCATATCTCAAAATATATATTAACTAATGTTTAAAAGTATTATATTTAATAATAATTTTACAGGTAATTGAAATTTTTTATGTAGAAAATTATAACTACATATTTAAACGCCGAATCTTTTTGCTTTTATTACGAGGTGACTGACTTTTAAGTAAAATAAACATCTTATTGACATTTTAAAATGTCTATTATTTAAAATGTAAAGAAATTCAATGCATCTACTGCTTTGTTAAGATAAGTTAGGTAGCTACACATCTATATGAGAATAAATGTATTTTTTATTCAACTTTTTTTTCCTTCAAAATCTTGCATAGTTGGCCTTGACGGTGAGTACATTGGAGTAATTATATATGGAGGGAGCGAGCGTTAGATGCTGTTAAGATTCGTAAAGCATGTAGTCCTGCAGGTAGCATGCAATACACAAATGTCGTACCAAGAGTAAAGAAAGGGGACAATAGAGAGGGCAAAAGGCTATTTCACCCGATTGGGAGATGCGGCCAATGGTATACTTCACATAGCTCATTGAATGCAGCTCTTACTCGAATGCCAAAAATCATTTGTCAAAATTATTTCGAATGCCTACATTTGATTAAATTTTTATTTTCTTTTTTTTTATTTCAATAAATTTGTCGATATGAGTGATCAATTTTGGTCATTACACCTACTTCTTCGATTTCTCCTCAACTTTGTTTCTTATAAAAATATACTTTTTACAATTTCATGAAATAGGGTCGAATTTCGACCACTGAGCGACCACTAATTAAAAAAAACGCCTCTCGTAATTAATGAACGACCCAAAAACAAAAATGGATCGCTGTCGTGGACTGCAGAAAACGAAACCGAAATTGATTCAAAGGAAGTTCAAAACAGCGCTTTCACAGTAGAGAATGATCATTTTGAATTTGTACATATGTCCAACCTTTCAAATGATGAAGAACAACAATTTGATAGGAACCTAGAATGAAGGATGTCTGGTGTACATGGACTATATAATAATTTAATTTAGGCCAACATTGAAAACTTCAGTAACACTGTAAAATTTGTTAACATGCCAATTCTTGCTGAAGATAATTCCCTCCTCATAGCAGGAACACCAAAAACCACCGTTCAAAAGAATTAACATCGGCACCTTAGAAATTTCAAACAACATTTCGAGTATAAGAGTTGAACTGACGAAATTCTCACAAGTCTATTCGTTGGCAGATAAATCCGCCAAATCTAGTACGAGGGTGAATCAAATATGAACCGGACTTTTGTTTTAAAAATTTTATTGGTACGATCAATACAAATTTTAATACATATTATTTTTCTACATAGTCTCCTCTCTTATGTACACATTTTTCCCACCGAATCGGAAGTTTTTTAATACCTTTCTCAAAGAATGAAACTGGTCGTGTCGATAACCAATTGCGCACGTTTCTACACCTTCGTTGTCCTCAAAGTGGTGGCCTCCCAGTTCTTCTTTAAGTAGCCCAAACATGTGGTAGTCACATGGCGACAAATCAGGACTGTAAGGCGGGTGTTCAAGGGTTTCCCAATGCATTTTGTTCAATTTTCCTTGAGTCAATGCAGCTGTATGTGGCCGAGCGTTATCATGGAACAGAATCACACTTCGGATAGACATATCCCGCCTCTTTTGTCGATAGGCAAGTTTCACTTGTTGGTGTAGTTCGCAGTAATACCCAGCATTAATTGTACGGCGTTCGTGCAGAAAATCGATCAGCAGTACGCCTTTTGAATCCCAAAAAACTGTTGCAAGAATTTTCCCTGCAGAAAGACGGGTCTTGGCTTTCCGCGGTGCTGTCTCTCGGCCATCTGAAAACTTTTTGTGCCAGTCGTACACTTGGGTCCTTGAAAGTGTTTCATTGCCGAACTGTGCAGATAGTTGACGCAAAATTTCAGACGGTCTAACGCCCTCTCGCGCCAAAAATTTGATAACAACACGTTGCGCAACAGACGTATGCACCTCTTGCTCTGACATGCTACTAACAGCGCATCGACTACACCTCGCCAAACCGACGAACTCCCCTCTTCTTAACATCCCTACCTAACATATATCGAGACGTCACGCCACTCGAATTACCTACAGGGCGAGAAACAGAAAAGTCCGGTTCATATTTGATTCACCCTCGTAGTTTCAGCAATTTGCTATACTTAAGTATATACGCAAACTTTATGACAAAATTTACTAACGCTAGTGTAAGATACCCGCAAACAAACGGCGGCTCCGTAGAACGATTTCACTCTACTCTATTACATTACATTATTCTTAAAGCCGAAAATCCCAATGAACGCCAGAAACTCGATTACAAAATTGAAAATACTTTCTTACAGGAACAAAAAGCGAAAGAAAGATTTGACAAACACGTTTCGGAAAAAACATTAAAGAATCTCAAATAAACGACAAAACTTTTAAACAAATGTAATGGACCATTCCAAAGGACATAAAATCATAAAATAATATAATGCTACACTTTTAAACTTGAGACTAACCAACGACTGAAAGTTAGTTTTCTACTACTGTTCGTGAACTGAGATCATTTCCGAATGCTTACATTTGACTGTTAACTGTGCGGGAATACATGCTAAAACTTAAGTGCTAACGAACAATTTTATCATTCGGCTACAAACGGGATTACCAAAATGTCAGCAGTACCACAAAAATTCATAAATATTTCGGTCAATTTTCACCAGCTCTAATACTATAGTTATATGCCAGGTTGATAACTAAACACCACTGCGATAGACAGAACAAAAAGTCCAATTTCACCCACCAGTCAAACCATCAGGAACTGCTTATATAAAAAGAGAAGCTATGGAAGATATAAACGACGTCAACAAAGAATATGTAAACACTTTAACGTCAACAAAATACTGGTTGGTTACTGTTCATATGTTTCCAGAGACAGAAGGCTCTTTACCTGGCAATCTAGGATTAAGTGATCTCAACTAAGAACTATCTAAAGTACACCATTAGTGATACCTCTATAAACGACAGATGTGGATATGATTGTCAAACATCAGAATCAATCGGCTACAAACGAGATTACCAAAATTTAAGCAGTACCACAAAAGTTCATAAACGTTTCGGACAATTCGCACCAGTTCTAATACTATAGACATATGCCAGGTTGATGACTAAACACCACTGCGATAAACAGAACAAAAGTCCAATTTCACTACCAGTCAAACGATCAGGAACTGCTCATATGGAATGAAAAGCTAAGGAAGATATTAACAACGTCAACAAATAATTTAACGTCGAAATACTGGTTGGTTACTGGTCATATGTTTCCAGAGACGGAAGGCTTTTCACCTGGCAATCTAGAATCAATTGATCTCAACTAAGAACTATTTAAAGTACACCATTAAGGATACCTCTATAAACAACAGATGTAGATATGATTGTCAAACATCAGAATCAATCCATCAAATTACAGGAGATTGTCAGACATTTGCTTTAACTGAATATGACATAATGCTGAGCCAAAAATATTCCACCAGGAATTAGCACTAAACTTTAAACACAATTGGTAAGAATTCTTGACTGTTTTAGAAAATAACATATACAAGCGGTATTGGTCAAACTGTTGCTGACAATAGACAAGACATGGTATTAATAGTCTTTGCAAACAACTTTAATAGTAGCCCCAGAACATTATTAATTTTTTTTTAATACTTCAGTCTGGTCGGACTTCCTTTTAGAAACAATCCTGAAAATCAGACATTTATCAGACACTTAGCAAGGGTGCCCACCAGACTAAATTCTTTATTCTTTTGATATCTATTATATCTAGGGTTTAGTGAATTTCCCCTTAAAGACAAGTTATACATGCCTTAAAGGAGGTGCGCGTGTAGTACATTGTATAATAACATAATAAATACATAATATCTAAATATGCTTTGCTGAATAAGGTATGAGAATACAGAATTTTTGCCAATGACAAACATTTCAAACAATTTTTCTCACCTTTCTAATTTGTTTCCTGGTGGAAATTTCTTCTTCGCTATCACTGCTATCCTTAGTTCGCTTTATTCTTCGTTTAGCAGATGCTCTAGAAATAAACAAACTGAAATATTTCCTAAACTTAATGCCATTTCCTCACTTTTTCTTAGATTTTTCTTCTTTCTCCCTACTACCCTCATCACTCGATTTTGAACTGTTTTCACTTGAGTCCTGGTTTTCTTTAGTACTTTTCTCAGAGTGTTCAGAATCAGATAGTACAAGTTTCTTATTTTTACTGAAAAATAAAATATTGTAAACATTAAGGAAAATTAAAGCAAAATATTTACTTTTTATTTTTCGTTCTAACGGTCTTTTTAGCGGTAAAATCGTCCTCTGAATCTGAGATTTCATATTTTTTGGTATGTTCTGTTTCATTATCACTGCCCTGCAAAATAATATTTGACAATGACATTTATTAGTTTTGAAGAAAATACCATAGTTGACTGAATTGTTAAAATGAATTTAGCATTTTAATGCGAAATGAATGACATTTTTTCTTAAAATTGTACAAATATAGAATTTTCTGTTTCTATGTGAAAACAATCAATTGAATAAAAAGATACATCCGGTTAATACCTTGATGTGAATGTTTTAGAACTAGTTAATTGCAATTTCGCTACAACATTTAAAATATTATCAAAAAACTCCCATAAATAGCGTTCTTAGCAATTTAGTAACATCAAATCATTTGCTTTACTTACTTACGAAGTTAAGCATACAACATTTATCGCGATAAAATTGGGTACTTTTTATAAAACTTTAACGATAAAAAACAATTTTATTGGTCTAATTTAACATTTCTATTTGATCTTTATATACGACGTACAAGATCAACCTATGATTGTACCTCGAAATTTGAAAAGGTACCAGCCTCGAAAAAATAAAAAATAGCAACCCACATTCACAAAAATGAAATTTTATAATGCTCATACATGTACTAAAACATGAGGCCAATAAATTTGTGGACCTCTTATTCCGATGTGGTAAAATTTGAGACTAGGGCCATAGTCAATGGTGTTATTAAAAGTACTTTTCCCAAAATGTTTAATTTAACAAACAAAATACATTCATTAAGTTACTTCATGAACCTGTAACACCAAATGTTCTAAAATACTACTGAAAAAATGTAGACATTTTATATTATGATGAACAAATCCGATACTAAAAAACTAAAAATTTTGTTTACACCAATTTAGGGATACACATTTAATAACACAGGGTGGGAGATGTTGACTCGTCTGAAAACACAATGCGTGACTGAATGTTTGGATGGAATTTAATGATATTCAAATTCCTAAAAACTAACATTCGACTAATTTGAAGCTGTTGTGAGGCCTTTCTTATACTTAAATGCTGGTCTTCGACGAAAGATTGGTCCACTTCCATTTGTCGCTCTTCTGCGGTTTCAGTTTTTGGCGTACCATATTTTGGACGGTTATCATTAGTCCCAGTTTCTTCAAATCTTCTAAGCGTTGTGAAGACAGTGTCCTTGTTAATGCCTGTTAAGTCCACTCGAAAGGTTTCGTTAAAAAACTGCACTACTTTGTCATAAGACATCTGTCACACCAACCCCTCATCATTAATAAAGAAACTTTCTCTTGTTCTGTGAGATGCCATATTGAACGGAAGAAATAAAATTTTAGATTTCAAATTTTTTTAAGATTCGTAGAAAGTACTATTAAGGAGCAGCAATAGCTTTAAACAAAAAGAAAAAGATCTCTACTACTTATCCTGAAAAGGACTGTTAGAGCTGCAAATGCAGCAGCAGTCGAGCTGAAAACAATAAATTCCGTTAACTATCCTCATAAGAACTAAAATGTGCTTATGTAGAAAAAAACAGTCTGTTTTTCTATTATTTCAAAAATGACTATTTGGACACAGCAACCAAGCCAGAAGCAATAAAGTTTGTTATTTATTATTAAAAGGACTGTTAGACATGCTAAAGGAGCGAAAGTGACAGATTACAATTATCCGCAAAAGACAATTTAAAAAATAGAAACACAGGCATAGGTCTGGCAGACAAGATTTAAACAACATGAATTTAATGATATTCTTAAAGCATTCAATTGATAGCCGCCAATAATTCTCAATATATTGGGAAACTAAAATATTTTCTCGGCAAATTATTCAGGCAGTTAAATCAAGAAGCGTGAGGTCAAAGATAACACCAAGAACACAAACAAGTAAAATTAAGGAAAGGCTTTTGCATTTTATTTCACAATTCATAGAGATAATATCATGTCAAAGTTTTCAAGGTATCAGCAAATAAATAACCTAAAATCTGTCAGAAAGAGATAGAAAGGTCTTATTTGAAGTAGTACTTACAACAGGTATTTCAAACTGGGGACAGGTGATTTACGGACTGTAGGCAAAAACACAACACAATGTGGTAAAACTTCAATTTCTGAACGTATCGTTCAAGAAGTTACACAGATTCCCAAACATCTAAACTTCCTTCACAAAAAAGCAGAAATATAGTCATTTAAATACCTCCAGAATAATATATCATTTTATATAAGAATTCTATATAAAAAACAAAAAGGTTTCTTTGACTAATTTAATATTTATTGTATCCCAAAAGTAGTCTATTCATAACATTTTTAAGAAATGAAAGTACATATTTGAATTATTCTAAAGATAAGAGAGCTCAGATATCCATAAATACAGAATTTGTGTAATGTCACAAAACAAATTCGCCCAAAATTATTTCTCTTGTCTCACCCTCCCTTTTATATACTTGGTACTCTTGACAGTCTGTCTCTCTACAGGTACAGGATTTCTTGTTAAATTTACTAATAAAATTTTTATTACCTTGTTATCTTCACTATCTGCCTCTCCTGATCCAAATTTTCTTTTGGAGCTGTTAACTACATCCTATAATTTTTCGTCCAAAAATACAATTTATAATAAAATTTTGTAAAATCTAGCTACTATTCAAAAATTTACCTTTCCATTATCCTCTTCCTGATCACCTTTTGCTTCTTCTTTATCAGAGTCATCCTAAAAAAAATAAGTTTACCGAGATAAAAATGATATGTAGTGTGAAAATACCGATGCATTAACTGTTCCATGTTCTTTATTTGATTTTAACTTTGATGCCAAGTCTTCATCTGAAGATGCACCGTTTTCTTCAGAATTCTTCCTTTTTCGTTTTGTTTTTCTAGTAGGTATCTTATCAGATTCGCTAGAACTATCTGAATCCTTTTTACGACAACGCTTAGCATTTTCTTTTAAGACTGATGCTAATTTACTAAAAACAAAATATATGTCCATCTATAAGTGTAAGAATTTGACGGCTATGAGAAAATAAAAAAACCTACGTCCCTAAGTAACCCGAAAATTATTGACATAACAATGAAAATGTTGAAAATCGACACCCAGGACATCATTTTTAAAAAGTGAAAACACAATTTCCCAAATGTAAATAACTGTGTTAGTAAAGGCATATTGATACCAAAAATTGATACAATAAATAGAATAATGATGGTTTAACGATATAAAAGCATTAGCGCAGTAAATTGTCAGTCACCTTGAATAAACATGGAATTTCATCAACAGAATACTTTACTGCATTATCCATACATATATAATAAAGAGGTAAAATTTGTTTGTTGGTTTGTAGGGGGTAATCTCTGAAAGCAGTGAACCGATTTTTTAAATTATTCCACTAATAGAAAGGTACACTATATGCAAGTAACATAACTTATTTGATAAAATGTTTGATAACGTGATATCTTAGAACAGTAAGTGATACAGGCGTGTAAATTGGTGTACATACTCTTCTTCCCCAAAAAAGTTTAATCATTTTGCAAAAATTCAATCATCTCATGGGGCCAGGTGGAGAAATGTTTTTTGAAGAACTTATTATTTTCAGGAACCTAAAATATTAGAGCCGTGAAAAATAACAGGTTGATTCCTTTCTTTAAGTGAAGCAGCACGTAATTATTGATTTTGCGAAAATTTAAAAATTAAATGGTTGAAATGGGGTCACTATTGTTTTACGGAGAATTCAACATCTTTGAAATAGAATGTCATACCGGGTGTAAATCTTGATAAATACAGTCTTCTGAAATAAATAGTTTTCTCATTTTTCGAAAATTGAAAAATTAAATGGGGTAAATGGGGGTCACTATTGTTTTATTCAGTATCTTCGAAATAGAAAGTAATGCGGGTGTAAATCTTTACATGTAGTCTGCTAAAATAAATAGGCGCGGGTTTTATCAGTTTGCGAAAATTCAGTTTTCCGATAGGGATAAGTGGGGTATATTTTAAGAACAATTAACTATTTCTCGGTAACCGAAAATAATACTGTAATGTTTTTATTTTCATACTCGGGATCAGTTCACTTCCTGGATTTATCTATAAACACAGTGAAACTCACTATAATTTATTTCCACTACTTTTAATTAATATTCGCAGGACTATTTACAATTTAACTTTACTATACGGCAGACGAATACTGAATGAATGCTTCGCCAGCAATCCGTATTTATATATTTCTTCTCCGAATTCTGCAGAAGGTCAAGAAGCCGCCGGGACATTTCCTTAATGGGTTTTCGAATATTGGAGGAAATTCGACGAATTTGTATTAGCGCCAGCCGCCGCCCTCGGTCGGCAGACCAACAATTAGGATTCCACGAATTATCGGATGAATTCCCGTCACATTGCCCCCGCCTTAATACTATTTCGTCCCGGAATGTCCCAGAATCCTTCCTGGTGTGGCGACATTTGCAGGACTCTCTATTTCGAGAACGGGAAGTTTGGTGGAAGTAACAGTCAACGATCTTCGAATCTGGACTGCGAATATTGAGACAGCATACAAGGATGTCGATGCCACTGAATAGAAAGATAGTTTTCATCATACGTCTCA
This sequence comes from Octodonta nipae, assembly GCA_034190945.1. NCBI lineage: Eukaryota > Metazoa > Arthropoda > Insecta > Coleoptera > Chrysomelidae > Octodonta > Octodonta nipae. The sequence continues at coordinate 54,439,189 of CM067221.1, read as the reverse complement.
CCACCCTCCATCCAACGCACAGGCTATCTTTGGGACAGCCAATTTTTTCAGGTTCTTCTCTATCATCACAGTCCTCAATTCTACCAAAGTCTGCCAAAGATCGATATATGCATGCTTGACCTGCAAGAATGTTTTCTTTACCAAATAGAAGATATCCCTGTTACCCATTGGTTATTTATCTTCGAGATGAAGGACCTTCCCTACCACTGGATCTTGCTCCCTTAGCTTCTGGAACTGACCGTACTTCTTTGCAAATACATTGGCTATTCCTCTGGGCATCCGAAGATCTCGAGCCACACAATGAGCCCGGGCATATTCCACGGACACCTCAAACAGATCTCAGGGTTCGTCTCTGGTCACGTTGTGCTGCACTTTCTGCCCATCCGAGCACAGTGCCATAAACATGTCTTCATCGGGTGGTTGGATGCTGCGTACTTGGGTTTGCACAACTTCGCCGTTGACTTCCGGCATAAGGGACTAACCTGTTGAAATGTACCACCTTTGGTTTTCCTCGAGGTGGCTTCCTTATCCTGTAGATAATATCGTTGATTCTCTTTACAATTTGGTAAGGCCCCTCCCAAAATCTCTGTAGCTTGGGCGAATATCCAGGACGACGTTGCAAGTTCTACAACCAAATAAGATCATCAACTTGGAATTCCCCGCCTTCGGCTTTGATGTCCTATGCTCCCTTCATACGGGCACTGGTATTCTCGATATTTAAGGGGACTTGTTGATGGATATCGTTCATCTTTTGATGTAGCTGGCTGACATAGTCTTCACCTGAGATCTCTTATCCGGGGGGACATCCAAACTTCAAATCGCATGGTACTCGTAACTCTCGTCACATAATAACACTGGCCGGGGTCTGATCCGTTGACTCGTGCACAGACGAACGATATGGCATTCGAAACAAGTGCAGATACTGGTCCTAGTCTCTCTGGTGGTCAGAGACTACCTTAGATAAATGGCGGTTAATGGTCCTATTCATCGTTCCACTATCCCATCGGATTGCGAGTGTAATGCTATCATCGGTGTTTTATTGATCTTCAGAAGTTTGCAGACATTTTGGAAAAGAGTAGACTCCAAATTCCGACCTTGGTCTGTGTGCAAGTCCAAGGGAACACCAAAACGCCTGATCCATTCCTTGACAAGGACATCACCAACGGTCAAGGCTTCTTGATTCGGCAAGACATAAGCGTTTGTCCATTTATTGAAATAGTCCATCACCACCACAATAAACTTATTTCCGCAGTCAGATTCAGGAAATGGAGCAGCAACATCGAAAGCTACTCTTTCGAATAGACTGGAGACGTTATATTGCTTCATGGGAGCTTTTCCTGGCTTCTGAGGCCCATTACTTGCTGCACAAATATTTCCGGCACCAATCATCTGCTTGGCAGTTTACCCAGTAAAAGCGTTCTCTTAACTTCCCCAGGATTTTCGTCACTCCTAGATGTTCTCCGGTTGTACCGTCATGTAGTTCTCGCAAAACCTCCGCTCTGTTTCTGGGGATTACGATCTGTTTTCTGTTCTTGCACTCATCTGGAGTTCCCAGCACGCGCTTCAGAAGTCCGTTCTCCAGGATGAGGGAGTTCCACTGAGCCCAGTATGACTCCTGCACATAGGTTTGCGATCTTCTTCCTTCCACCGGATAACTTCTTTTAGCTCTGGATCAATTTTTGGTCTTTTTGGATCTCCTCAGGTTGCCAATGGCCATCAACGGCGGGAGTTCTACAGAGAACAGCTCCTTTTTCTTCAACTCGTTGACATTATTTGCAATCATCAGGGCATCGTCTCCTCGATAGGCATCAGCATTCTTATGGCTGTTTCAAGCGCGATGTTCAGTCTCGAAGTGGAATTCTTGCAATCCCCCTTGCCCCTTGTCTCCCCGATGAGGAAGTCGGTACTCCGTTGCTTTCCTTGAAACGACTCAGTGGATATGTCCTACCTTACGACACTTCCGACATCTCAGTAGTCTTTTTTCGGTAAGGATTTTTCTCTAGGTTTATTACAGAAGCGTCCTCATTTCCACCATCTTCTGATTCTCCTTCAATGATTCCGACTCTGGCTTGACCTCTGCAGATATTTTTGGCAGCCTCGAATTCCAGAGCTCGAGCCAGTGCATCCACTAATTGAGTGGGTCGAGCTAGTGTCAATGCTTGTCTGGCTTCGTGGTCCCGAATTCCACCCAAAAACGCTTGCACTGCTAACCTTTCAATTACATTTTCCGGTGTGGCTGGATAGGCAAAGCGAATCAGACGGGCAATATCAACTTGAAACTCTTGTAGGGATTCATTCGTTTTCTGGTGGGGATTTTTCAGTTGGGAGGGATAAACGTGCTTCAAATAGGTTTGTCCGCACCTCAGTTCTATATGTTTGACCAGGTGTTTGCAGTCTTCTTGCTCAGAAGCATTCAAGATTTGCAAAATATCTGTAGCATCCCCTCTTAAGGCGATGATTAGTACTATTGCCTTCTACTCTGTCGACCATCCGTTTAACTTCGCTGCAGCCTCGAATTGGCGCCTATAGTTAGCCTATGATGATTTTCCATCAAATTAGGAAGGTTTCATTTTGTGTCTTGTCCCCAATTTTCGAATTCACTACTTCTGGACTGTTTCCGCTTTCGGTTTTTTATTGTGTTTCTCCGCTTTGTATTGTGACTACCTGTTGTGTTATTTTCCTGATCTAACCCTCCATTATGTCTTAGCTCTTCTATCCGCGTTTCATTTTTGACTGACTCTTCGACCATCGTTTGCTTTAGCTCTTCCATCCGTGCCTCATTCCGAATATTTTCTCTTCCAGCATTTCTCAATTTTTCCGTACCATGCTTTTCAAATTTTCTTCCATTATCTCTGATAGCATACTCATGTCCACATTACAAAAAACTTCAAAAAAATATATGTCGGAATTGTTACCTTCATTTATTAGGGCATCTCGTAACCGTTGTATTAATTCACTATTCTTGTCACTACATTCTAAATGCCTTTCCTCCAGTTCTTTTTTTAAATCCGTCACTTTTAATTGGTCCAAACTCACCGCTTTGAACATTGTCAGTCTATTTATTTTCCACTTTCAAAGTTCCACAAATACACCTACACCTGTCACCACTGTAACGTTTTTATACACACTTGGGTTCAGTTCTATCTTGGATTTATTTAAAAACACAGTCCAACTCAATCTAATTTATTTCCACTAATTTTAGGTACACACAACTATTTACAATTCATCTTTCTTTACCATACGGCAGTCGAATACTGAATGAATGCTTCTCAGCTCTCCGTAATCATATATTTCTTCTCGGAGTTCTCCAGAACGTCAAAGAGCCGCCGAGAGAATTTCATCAAAGCAAGCCACCGACCCGAAATATCGGGTGAATTATCCATGAATTATCGGATGAATTCCAGTCACAGAATTATTAATTTCCTGAACCATTTTCTTACTAGTGAGGTTACTGGCAAATTTTGTTCGTTTATTTGACTGTTTCATAAAGATTTATAGTGAACCTTATGTTTGTTTTCCCATGGCCAACTTTACTTTTCAAAACAATCGATGGTTAAACTTTTCAAAATTGGAGTGACGATATCTGGCACAATAAAATGAGGAGTTCATCATTGTCATTCAGGCACTTGAGAGTATGGAGGGTGGTCAATAGTTTCTCCCAATTAAAGCCTTCTAGGATATCAGACAGCTCTAATATTCACCTGTTCCTAGATGCCAACATTTTGAGAAAATAAAATTTACAGATGAATCCAATTATGCAATAATATATAGGGTGTTTCATTTAAAAAAATGTAACTTCAATAAGAATCACCCTGTGTGTCCGGTGAAAGTATTTTTAGTTCGTATCTCTCTCTCTAATCCCCAGCCTCCTCTGGCGGTAAATTGTTCAAAATATATATATCAGTATAGCCACAATTTTCCGTCCACGCACTATTGGCCCACCCCGTATTTTAGTATAGATGAATTCATTTTTCTTTTATATAAATTCCTTCATTATAAGATTATAATGTTCGGCATTTAAATGTCAGAGTTTTGAAAGCTATAAACTATGATACTACATTTAACTAATCTACTAAAAAACTTTGTCATGGTGGGTCAGGCTGGCAGAACATTATTTTTTATGTAAAGTACAAAACTGAAAAAAAATACTGCGCCAACGTTTTGTATAATTAAGACATCATCCTTCTGCATATTATTTAAAATAGTAAAACAGACAGATTTCCTTAGGGTACATTGTTTACACATTGTTTGTAAGCAAATGTAAACTGGTCAGACTTCAAAACCTCAGGGAGTAATAAACATAGAATAGTTTCGTAAAATTTACTAAAAACATGTCAATCATAATAATAGGATGGCAATATTCTTATTGCAAAATAAATACTTGAAAGAAAAGGGGTTGTTCGAAGACGCCAATTATTCCAACGGTTTGAAAATTTTTGCACAAGCTGTGGAAATCGGTGAACCGCAGATAATTTTTTAAGACGCTGGGATAACTGATAAGGGGCGTCTACGAACAAACCTCCTATAAAACAGTATTTGAGTGTAAGGGAGTTAAATCTTGTAAGAATACATTTTAAATTTAAAAAATGATAAATTGTATATATCAGCGACAGAATGTTATTGAATTTAAAATTGCCCAAAGAATTGAATTTTACCGTCGTTCTTCAATGATGTAGGTACATAATAAATAATTCATAAGTGTTAAAATATTTACCCTTTTGCACTGAACATATTGGGGTCTTTTTGGAAAGTCTCTTGAAGTCTTCCACATTCCACTCTTGGCAGCGGGACATATACTTTATGAGAGAATTTATCCTTAATACTTTTTAATGTTGTACTAACGCTAGAAACATTATCTACTTTTTTCTTCCTTATTTCTTTTGACCTGTCATCATCACTGTCTGACTCACATACATTCTTTCCCTTCCATTCATTTGGCTTTGTTCTTGTAAAGATGCTTCTCAGTTTAGATCTTTGTTGTTGTTTTTCTTCTAATTTATCCTTTACTCTTGTTGATTTCCTTGATGAAATAGAATCATCATCCAAACTATCTTTCTTAGTTCCACATGCATTCTCCGTCTCTTTTGTTTTTGATGAATTCTTTAAAGGCGATTTTAAAGTACCGATATCAGTTGTTCTTTTCTGAGAACTCTCTTCATCGGAGCTAGTTAAAACAATAACAGAAGTGTCAAATGAGACAGCTTTCCTTGGGATTGCCATTAGTTTATCAAGAGAAACTAGACGGATCCTTGGTTGTACATCAATATTCTCTTTATTTTGTTCTTCTGAATTTTCTTGTTTTACGATATCAACAGAGAGAGTAACATCAGAATCATTCTTTTCAGATTCAGAGGCTTTATTATTGTCAATAATTTCTGATGATCCTACTTCATTAGTAACTTGAGTTTGTGTATTTTGTACATTGTCTATTTCGGATATCTCCATATCTGATTTTTTTTCACTTTCTTGATTTTCTAGATTTTCAGCAACTGAAATTAAAATAGAATTAAATAATACAGTATTTTGTATCTTTTTTTTTGTAAAGAAAATACTACAATGCCTTACCGAGCAAAAAGAAATTCAAAATAATGTTAATAATGTGTAATGTATGCGTAGAATCATCAGTGGTACCATTATTAACTGCTTTAATTGCCAAAGAACAAAAATGTATTGCGTCCTGTTGTTAAGTAGTGATATCAGTACCTTCAAAATCTATAATTATTGTGTAAAAAAATAACAAATAACTGTGAGACAAAGGCTTTTAGATTGAGTAGTTTTGTGCAAATAACGCTGCCTGAGTTATTTAATCCACACCAGTACAGCTTTTACAAGAGAATTCCAACTAAAATAAAACTTTTGCTGATGATTCGTTAGAAATTGGCACGCCCTAATTTGCAGAAAAAACATGAATGCTATATATCATAATCATCTCATGTTTTGATGTTAATGCACCCAGAACACATGACAAAGTTTTTAATACCCTTTGTGTTAACTGTTTCCTTTTTTTGCAATTTTGTTAAAAATCCAATATTTTGCTTTTAATTCCCTTTAAAAAAAACTGTAAATAACAAGCGAATAATTAATTCACAGGAAACTGTTAAAATATGGAGCGCAAAAAAATCAATCACTCATTTGAATTTCTCAAAATCAATCAAGTGAATAATTCTAGTAGAATGCAGGTAACCAAATTTTCTTTTATACATGTGTACCCATTGATTGAATCCAGTATTATTCAATACTGACATTTCAAGAAATATGTGAAAAACGGCTTGCATAATTAACCTCTATACACTGCTTATTAAACACTCAGTGGAGGAAAGCAAAACAGAAAAAGGTGTGATGAATGAAATTTACTTTAGTTAAACCACACTTATCTCACTTATCTGGAAAATCTACAGAGCCTGTCTGAATTATGTAACCTAAAAGTAATGCATATACTAGCGCACTACACTACGATCACGTTACCGGATTTGCTTGGGTGTCGCCATTGCTTCTTCAACGCGAACCATAATGCATAACATGAAACTACTAGTAACAGAAAAATGGTAAGAGTGCCGTGCGTAACTTGTTAGTCCTGACAGTACAATGGAGTTTCGGAAGGATTTGGCAAGTTAAATAAACAGAAAATTTAATCTTATTTTTAAATATGAGTTTATGAGTCATAAATATGTATTAAAGTAATGAAGACAAAAACGAGAAGCTTGCTTAAATATAGCCAAATCAATAGAGGAAAGAAAACATATTTCTGATCTAGACCCCGAAACGTTTGGAATATACAGCAATTTTCTTTAAACTGTGGTGTTATTTCCCAAGAAGCACTTAGACATTGAAAAATATGCCACAAGTATCATTCAGAAAACAACTAAAAATGGTAATTACATTTGACAATTTATTATCATTCAACATTGTGCAGACCTTAATGTTCATAATTGAGAACAACGGATAACACACAGTTTCGTTTGTCCATCAAATCAATCGACTTTCGTTCGATAATGATTGCTGAATTATATTTTATTCAATAGCATGTTAAAGTTCATAATTCAATACCACAAGTACAGACGTCGAGTTGAGTTTCGTTATTGCGTAGGCATATTTCGGATCATTTTGTTGCGAACTATCATTTTCTCTCGCATTTTAACTAAAGCGAACATAGCAATAATTGAATGAACTGAGATGTGAGATGTTCCAGTTCCAAATGGTATATATTGTTATAAAATTCATTTTACGCCGCCCATGGAAAAATTAACAAACCTTCAAAATTAATCATCCAACCAAAACAAAATGTAAACATAGCCCGCTGAAGTAAAAAAAGTGACCACCCAAGGTTGACTCGAAAATTCAAAAAGGTTCGGGCACAATGCTGTGACAAAAAGGAATAACCATCGAAATACGAGAAAATTACATGCTAATTATAAAAGGACATATTTCCGTATAAATTGTATCGATAGAAATCAGCTGTAGTAAATAAATAGTAGATTTATTTGTGTGTAAAGTTCTCGAAAGTGAAAATCAGTCTTAAATTTAATTTGAACTCAGCAAATTTAGAACAATATTAAGCCATCGTTATGTTTCATATCTTTCGCATCAGTTCTATATTTAACAGTGATACGAATGTATCACTAAAGAACACGCATCTAATTTTTTACTAAAAAATGCTTTTCTGTAAGGTGTGGAAATCAGTGTTGAAGAAGAACATGCATTTAGACCAGTTATTACATATTGTTAAATGATGAGTGGTCCCACAAAGTTAACGAGTTATACATGTACTATTTTTAATACACTTTCAGGTCATTTCAAAAAGTAATTGACAACATGATTAAAAAAATAAAATTATAGTAAATATATTTTCTGTTAGGTAAATGAGAGATAAATTTAATCATCTCCGGAAAAATACGTTTACATAAAAACTTGGTGAAATTTTTAATTAATGAGCGACGATCGGTCGCCCAGGTACTTATGGAAATATCTGTTAAGGTGCCTTTTTGTGTGAAAGCCATGGTCAGTCTTATAAATATCCATATTAAATGTTCTAGTGCATTAAAAAAAAACAAAATTGTTGAAATTAATATTCGGAATAATTAATATTTCCACATGGTATGAAAATAAAGAGTGATTTGTAATAAAACAATACTCACTTTAAAATTTTCCACACACAAAATAAATTAAGTTAAGAAATAATTTTAATGCGGTAGTTAATTATTACAATATTTTTTTTCCTTTGTATAATAATGACCAAATGATGGGTTCAAATAAAATATACCTAACATATCTATCCATCACAAATCACTATTAAAAATAACTTCACATAACTTATCGACAAATTCCACAATTTCGTGTGACGCAGTACGACACGTCACAAGACAATTCAATAGAAAATAACAGTCAGAACTGCTGAGCCTGAGCCGACATTATACATATGTTGCTTGGATTAAATGTCTGCAAGCGAGTGGTGCAGATGACGAGCATTTTGTAACTGGGCACGTTTCAATTGCCATATTGCCATGGCGCAATTTCGAGTTAAAGAAATAAACTAATAGACCAATCAATAGAGCAAAAATTAACTGACAATGTGTAAAAAGTACTATCAGGATACCGACTGTGCCATCACATTAACTAGGATTCGTAGTGATATTTTGCTATGTTTTCCACTCGCAACTATGGTTTTTTACTTTGTTATAAACAATTGAAGCAAGAAAATTACGTTTTTTTTTAGCATGTTTATAAAATCAAAAATAATAAACTAATCTCAATGGTGTCAACACGTCAATTGTAAAGCATGAAAATACCAATGAAATGAGCCCAGGCTCGATCCGATTGGATCATTAGTAACACGGAAAAACAAAAAATACTGAAAAATGTAGCATTTTTTTTTTTTAAATCGTATCTTCGTCACTTTAGAAGCTGCAGAAATGGGCTGTTAGGAACTGATAGTAATTTACATCTATTTTACGTATGCAAAAACCAAACGCTACCGGTTTATTAGTTTTTGAACAATTTTGATATAAAGTTTTTTGTACACTATTTTTGCATTATATCTCCATGCGTCATAGATAATCAAATTTCAATTTTGGAAAAAGTTGTTGAAAGTAGAGGTGTCATTCTACAAAGCCTCTATTCTCATTTTTCACTAAATGTCTGTGAAATATCTGAAAAATGTTAGCAAACATGACAAAAAATGGGCGAGCGTATGAATGTATCCAAGGAGTGGGGGAAACACGGTTGTTGAGGGGAAGCGTATAGTAATATATAGTACAGGCACATACATAGATCGTTTTAATATTTAATATCCTCACAAATAAGAATTTTTCTAATGACAGTTCTCTTTCGATGTTCCGTAAACCCAAAATCCACAAATTAAAGCAAAAACGAGAAACCATTTACATATAAATATATTAATAAACAAACAGTTCTCATTTGATATAATAAAATCGAACAAATCACTCTGTATAGAAGTTTTTTTTAACGATTAAATTCTTTCACCATCTGTCAGAGTGACAGTTACTGTCGATAATAATTATTGTTAGCAATTCCCCTCAACAACCGTGTTCCCCCACTACTCGAACACATTCATACGCTCAACAAATTTTGGTCATTTTTGCTAACATTTTTCGTATATTTCACAGACATTTAATGAAAAATGAAAATAGAGGCGTTGTAGAATGATACCTCTACTTTCAACATCTCTATTCTGAATTGATATTTGACTATCCATGTCGCATGGAGACACACTGCAAGAATAGTGGACTAAAAACTTCAGATCGCAATTATTCAAAAACTAATAAACCGATAGCGCCTGGTTTAGTCAAGCATAAGGTAGATATCAATTACTATGAGTTCCCACAAGCCCAGTTCTACAACTTCGATAGTGACGGAGTTATGATAATATAAAGAAAACCGCTAAATTTTCCAGTATTTTTTGTTTTTCCCTGTTACTAAAGATCTTATCGGATCGATCCTTGGTTCATTCCATTGGTATTTCCATGCTTTACAATTCACCTTTTGACACCATTGAGATTAGTTTAGTATTTTTCATTTTATAAACATGCAACGAAAAAAACGCAATTTTCTTGTTTCAATTGTTTATAATAAATTAAAAAACCATAGTTGCGAGTGGAAAAGGTAGCAAAATATCACTACAAATCATTCTTAATGTGATGGCACAGGCAGTATCCTGATAGTATTTTTTGCACGAAAAAATCTCTATTGATTGGTCTATAGGGCTGAGTTAATGTGTTGGCTCAAAGAATTCTACATAAAACCAATCTTTCTTGTTTTTTAATACTTCAATACCTTTATTTGTGATTATCTAGTATATCTCTTCAGAATTGGTTCTAAATACTTTATTAGTTTTCACAAACATATAAAAAGTTTTCACTTCTAAAATTCGAATGAATATATCTATACTATTATAAAATTGTAGTTGTCCGTTTGTTTGTTTGTTTGTTTGTTACCTCATCACGTAATAACTACTGAACTGTTTTTGTTGAATCTTTTTTTGTTGCAAAGCTTATAGTTTGACTTAAAATCTGGTATACACTTTATGTCCCTACATTGACAGAAACGGTAGATATAGCCAAAAAACTAATACCACGTTCGGTAATACACAATTAGTCAATTGGTTCCAGCGCATGAACCAAATATTAGATACTTGAATCAACTTAGCATTTATTCATAATTCGGAACATGCCAATGTAACATGTTTGGCTTTAAAAAAATTCAACTGGTATATTAAATGTAATTTTACAGGGTGTTCCATATGAAGGATACAGCGGAGTAGAATTACGTATTTAAGAATTTTCTTGAAAAAAAGGTATATTAGGTGGCCTGGAAGCAGCTGCATATATATAATATGGTTGAAATAAGGGGGAAGTTATACGGCGTGGTTCGAAAAAGATATATTAAGTGGACCATAAACAGTTGTATATAGGACCATAAACAGTTGTATATACCAAGTTGTTAAAAAACCGTTGGAGTTGAATTATATTTATGCAGGTTGAATAACAAAATGTTATATTGTTAGGGTCATAAGTAGTTGCATATTCAATGTGGGTGAAATAAGGATAAAATAGAATTATATTTTTTATGCAGAGTGGATAAAAAAATATGTTATGTAAGCAGGTAGGATATTTAAATTTTCTTGAGCTATCATTAAAGTGATGAAATGAGTTGGAAAAAATGTTAGAAGCAGTAGTTTATTCTGGTTGGTTGAAATATAAGATGAAGTGGAATTATAGTTTATAGGGTGGTTAAAAAATTGTTTTATATCCACAAGCAGTTCACAAGTTTTTAAGTCGTATATTATAGGATGGTTGAAATATGCAGCAAAGTATGATTACAGCTATACAGGAAGGTTTAAAAAATATTATGAAGGAAGGTTATGATCCACAAGCTGTTTCATATACCGGATAGATGAAATACGGGGTAGACTAGAACTCTAAGTATACAGAGTGGTGAAAAAATGTTATATTGGGTGGCCCATAAGTAGTTGCATATTCAAGGTTGTTGAAATATAGCATGGAGTATAATAATAATTATACAGTGTTGGTAAAAAAGTTGGAAGAATTTTGTTATATAGGGTCGAGCATGAGCTGTTGCATATATGGAGTACCTGAAATATAGGGCGAAGTCAAGTTATCGTTACCCATTGTGATTCAAACAAGGTTAGAAACAGTTGCAAATGAAGGGTGGATTAAAGGTAGAGAAATTATATTTCATACTATGCTTAAAAATATATGAGGAAAAATGAGGAGGAGGATTGAGATTGGTGAATTTAGTTATACAGAGTGGTACAAAAAATGTTATATTGGGTGGCCCATAAGTAGTTGTAAATATATGGCGGTTAAGATCGGGGCTTAGTAGAATGGTTGCACTATATGGTGAAGCAGAGTTACAACTATACAAGGTGGTTCCAAAAAAATGTTGAATAAAATTGTTATATAATGTGGCCCATAAGCACTTGCAGTTTGGGTGAAATGTATTCGGGATTGGTAGATTTATACAAAGTTAGAAGAAATTGTTATATTGGATAGCCCATATGTTTCATAAGCTCTTTCTTTTTGCAAAGAATTCTACTTTCCATACGCGGGTTAAACCGCGGGTAACGGCTAGTGTGTATATATATATATATGTTAAATCATAAATAGAACCGAAGCGATCCCACGGTCGTCATTATAATATTTTATTCTGTCCAGTTAGTTTTAGTTTCAATTTACATTTCATTATTTTTTTACAAGTATAAAGTGTTAATTTTTGATATTGTGTTTTAAAGAAAATATTTTTTTAAGTCTAAAGTGAAATCAAAGATATAAAATTGGCGCAGTCAGTAGGATTGTCCAACACAGTTAGAACACGTGTATACTAATTGACCGTGGAGATTTCCAAATCATCGTGACAATACCTACCTGTTTGAGACAACAACTGTAGCAGCAGAGACCAGGAACACGCAACGATACAGCTAACCAGTCGACGCTTCCGCAGAACAAGTCCTATGCCTAGGGTACTAATAACGTATGTAGAAACATCTCGTTTTTGATTCAATTATTTACCAATTGAAACGATTTTTATATTTATTTTATATTATTATTATCAGTTCTCTTGTTTAAAATACACATATTTCTTATTCCTTCAAACCATATTTCAAGCTATTGAATAATTTTCTTTAACGAATTTATTATTATTCTCCATTATTCTACCTCGCTTTATTTTATTTTGTGTTCGCAAACTGCTGAATTTATTTAACCATTTACTCATACCATAATTTTGATTTTTTTATAATTTTGTGTGACTTTGCTTGTATTTCTGATTTATTTCATTTTATTTTTTCGTAACACTTGAATATTTGAATGGCAACTACAAGACAAGGTGCTGCGACTCCTACTGTAGAGCCATACAAAATATCCGAAATTTTCGCAATAATTCCGGAATATGACGGAAATTCTATATTCTTAAATACTTTTATTTCTTCATGCCAAACTGCATATAGTATGGCAACTGACTACCAACAAGTACTTCTAATATTTCACATCAAAAACAAACTTCGCGGCAGAGCAGCCGAACTAATAAATTCTCGCAACCCGACTCAATTAACAGACATTCAGACACTTTTAGAGAACCTCTTTGGACATCCTATAGATCTCTCAGCCTTGATTCAAGATCTTCAAAGAATGAGGCAATTAAATACTGAATCCCCTATAACATTTTCAGCCCGACTACAAACCCACCAAGCAAAAATGCTTGCTGCGGTTAACAAACAGAACTTGACTCAAAAAGAAAAACAGGCACAAATCGACTTGATCGAATCCATGGCACTTAATAGCCTACTAACAGGTTTAGAGCCGTAGATAGGACAACTAGTTCGTGCTAGCGATCCTAAAGACATTCTGACCGCTGTTTCACGCATAAAACGTGAACTGCAGCTCCATCACTTAGAATCTCAAAAATTTTCAAATTTTCGAAACCAAGGTCCACCTCCTCGAAAGCCCAACCAGTTTCCAGTACAAAAACAATGTTCCTTCTGTAAAAGAATGGGGCATACTGTTAACGAGTGTCTCACCAAATCTTTTTGAATGTGTGTCCTAATCCATTCTCACAACAACCGGGCCAATTCCAGAATCGGCCACAATTCCAACCCAATACTCAGAGTTTCCAGCAGAACAGAAACTTTCAACAACCTCGTCCTTCGACCAATACACAACCCCAAAGTTCAGGTCAATATAAACCTAATCAAAACTTTTTCCGGCAACAACGAACACATCACTTAAACAATTCCTATAATTATGGGTATGATCAACCCAATACTAACGTATACGAAACTCAATACCAAAATACAGATTTTGAAAGTTATGACCAAGACTATTCCGATTCGACACAAACCGATTACGACTATTACTTAAAAACAGATAACGCAGAATTTGACAACTACGTTGAAAACGAACACGAATTTTCCCCCGTAAATTTTCAGAACCTCCCTTTCCAAACGGAACCCCCGGAAATCACAGAACTTCAGACCCAAATTCAAACGCTAAATCTAGACAGTTTCGACCCGAATTTGAACTTCCCCGAACAGAGCTTTCTATAAGACCGCTTCTGACCGTAAATTCTAAAAATCTATACTACATCACAGATTCTTCTAACACATATAAACTCTTAATTGATACCGGTGCTGGTCTTTCTATTTTCAAACCAGACACTTGCACACGTTTCAGAGAAAGATTTCAGGAAAATGTAGTAATTCAGGGAATTACCAACAAGAAAATCCTTATAATTGAATCGACCCTCGACCCTTTCAATATAAAAGACCCACATAAGGTTTATATCTGTAACCTTGATATAGAATTCGACAGTTTGTTGGGCTCTGACTTTCTCGAGCACTACAACTGCATTATAGATTTTGACAAAAAAACAACTAATAACGAACTTTAAGACACTTCCTCTGTATAAAGTGACAGACGATACAATCAATGCCACTGAATCTATACAATGTCCCCCTTCTTATACGTCCATTAATACAATTTCGATTGAACCCCGTACCGAACAAATCTTTAAACTTAGCTGTGAACTAAGAAACACCGAAGCCCTTCTAACCGGTATGGAAATTGAAAAAGTTCACCTCCCTAATGCTGTTGTTACAGTAGACAGCAAAGGTCAATTTCTCACATCCATTCTAAATGCGAATGCCATCCCTAAAATAGTAAATTTTTCAAATCTAAAACTCGAACCGTTACAAAACTTTTCTGTGAATTCTCTCACAAACTATTCCTTTGAACTATAACGAACCCGACAGACAAGAAGAAATTGTTAAACAACTCCGTTTAGAACACTTAAACGACGAAGAGTCAGACTTAATCTTACAATTATGCCTTGACTTTTCAGACATATTCTACCTCGAAGGCGATCACTTATCATTCATAAACGAAATCAAACATAGTATTGATACTAACAACGCGAAAAACGTTTATACAAAATCCTACCGTTATCCCCAAGTTCACAAACAAGAGGTTAGGTTAGGTTAGGTCCCAAGTAGCAAAAATGCTCGATGAAGGCATAATACGACCCTCTAATTCGCCTTGGTCCTCTCCCGTCTGGGTAGTGCCAAAGAAATTAGACGCCTCTGGAAAACAGAAGTGGCGTGTTGTAGTAGACTACCGCAAACTTAACGAACTTACAGTCAATGACAAGTACCCTCTACCTAATATCTCAGACCTACTAGACCAACTAGGCAAATGCCAGTACTTTACGACTCTTGACCTCGCCTCTAGTGTCCACCAGATAGAAATAGACCCAAAAGACATCGCGAAAACTGCATTCACTGTCGAGAACGGACATTTTGAATTTGTCCGCATGCCCTTCGGGTTAAAGAATGCTCCGTCTACCTTTCAAAGGGTGATGGATAACATTCTCATGGGAATTCAGAATGAAAGATGTCTGGTTTACATGGATGACATAATCATTTACTCGCCTACAATACATGACCATCTATCACGACTGACAGAAGTCTTTAAAACACTCAGAAAGGCTAACCATAAAATACAGCCAGACAAATGCGAATTTCTCCGCAAGGAGGTCGCTTACTTAGGACATCTCATAACTAAAGACGGTGTAAAACCCAATCCATCAAAAGTACTGTATTTTAAACTTTCCACAACCAAAGAACCCTAAAGACATAAAATCTTTTTTAGGGCTTGCTGGTTACTACCGTAGGTTCATTTCTAACTTTGCAAAGATCTCCAAACCACTGACAAAACTATTACAAAAAGACCAACCGTTCAATTTCAACGAAGAGTGCGTAAAATCTTTCAATGAATTAAAACGAACATTGACTTCCACCCCTATACTCATTTACCCAAATTTTGACGAACCGTTTGTACTGACTACAGACGCCAGCACTTTTGCTATTGGCGCAGTATTATCTCAAGGGCCAATAGGTAAGGATTTACCGATTGGATATGCTTCTAAGACCCTTTGTAAAGCCGAAACCCGGTACTCCACCATTGAGCGAGAGCTCTTAGCCATTGTCTGGGCGGTTAAGCATTTTCGTCCGATAATCTATGGCCCTAAGTTCCTATTACTGGCCGATCATCGCCCGTTAACCTGGCTATTTTCTATAAAAGATCCCGGTAGTAGACTTGCCCGATGGAGATTCAAACTAGAAGAATACGACTATGAAATTATTTACAAGCCTGGTAAAATCAACCATCTTGACGAATGTTCCAATGTTCCTCATTTCAGTCAAAATCGAAACTAACACCCTTCAAAGTCCTACCCCTAAACGACGAATCCGAAGACGACAGTCCTGAACCCGAACAAAATGAAATATCTCTTGAAACTATGTCCGAAGAATTTAAAACCTTTATAGAACGTTATAAAACTACTTCTTGAATTGATTACAGCAAAATTGAATTCTCCAACTGCCAACTACTGGACAAAACAAATAAAAACATTTTAATTTTCTCCCAATCATCCAATCTTCAGGAATTTCATCATGACATCTTCGAAGATATTTTCGAAGAAGTCGCTGACTTCGAAACCTTTAAAATTAATGTATTCGCCAGTAAAACCGTAAGCAGAAGGCAATATTTCATAATCCCACTTCCAAGTCATCCTGAAATTGTCAGTGAAGTTCTTTTTGCATCAATATATAAACATCAAGATACTTTATCTCCATCTAAAACATACTGTGTCGAAAACAATCTCGATCTTCCGATTCTAGAGATGCTCTCTTTCATTTTCGCTGCAAAAGAAATCAAATGGAAAATTTGCCAAAACGTTACAAAAACCCCCGAAAAGGACGAAATACCGCTGATCCTTGAACGATATCATAACTGGAAAAATAACTTACACCGCAGCATTAACGAAACAGTCCGCCGTATTAAAGAAATGTACACCTGGCCAAGTTGCACAAAAGACATTGAAAATTTCGTTAAGAACTGCGAAATTTGTCAAAAAACTAAAGCGTGTCGCAAAAACCTAGACAATCCCCTCGTCATTACGGAAACGCCTAAAACACCATTTGAGCGAATTAATATTGACATACTAGAAATACCTAACAGGAACTATATCTTATCTGTAAGAGACGAACTGACAAAATACTCTCAAGCTTATGCTTTGGCAGACAAATCAGCCAAATCAGTTGTCAGTACTATGATGTTATACTTCCAACATTTTGGTACGCGATTGCGTATCCATTGTGACTATGGTAGGGAATTTGATAACGCCATATTCAAAGACTTGTGTAAACTGTACGACATCAAACTAACTTATTCAAGCGTAGGACATCCTCAAACAAACGGCTCTGTAGAACGATTTCATTCTACTTTGTTAGAAATGATTCGAATCTATAAAGCCGAAAATCCAGATGAACATCCCCTAAATGTACTCCCGTATGCGGTTATTGCTTACAATAATCGACAAACAAAACCCATGGCTTTTCACCTTACGAACTAGTGTTTGGACATACGTCCAGCAGACCACCAGAAACCACCTACAACCGTAAGGAACTGATTAGTAAATATATCCGAGACTTGAACAATCGCATTTCCTATTACTACAAAGTAGCCCGCGAAAAAACCGACTTACAAAAGCAAAAGGCTAAAGAACGCTTTGATAAACACGTTTCCGACAAACTTCGCGAATTTAAAATTGGTGACAAAGTTTACGTCAAGGAATCCCAAATTAAAGACAAACTTCACAACAAATTCAACGGTCCATTCCAAATTTTATTAGACATTCACAATAAGATTACTTAAAAACAACAAACACTTGTTTAAATTTTCACTTTTTATTTCTTCAAATTTGACATATGTTTCGCCAAGTCTGGCTTCATCAGAAATTGTAAATACAATGAATACTAAACTTATATTTCATACAAAGGAACAACAGGTAAGGTAATAAAATGATTAAAAGGTTTTAAGTATGGGGAATTTCGGAAGAAGTGGGCTGGATATAGGTCAGTTAAATTATACATTTATGAAATTGTTTACAATAGATGTTAATAATAGAAAGTAATATTATTTAAAGATGTATTTTAAGATTGAGTAATGGAGATGAATTGGTATCAGTTTGGTCGTTTAATAGATTAGGAGAATTTTTGTTTTTATTAATTTCTATTTTCTAAATGTAAAATTTTAAGTGCATTCTGAGGTACATGGTTTTCTTTCAATAAGTGGTCCGCAAAAGTGGATTTCTTTTGTTGTTGATTTTCGAAAGCTCTAGTGTGTTCACGCCATCTTGAATTGAAAGATCTTCCAGTGTGACCAATATAGAAATTGGGGCAACTACCACAGTTCAACCTATAGACACCCGAGTTAGAATTTTTGTCAGTCTTGTCTTTGTTGTTTCTTATATGTCTAGATAAATTGTTGTTTGTTGTGAAGGCTGTATATATGTTCCTGTTCTGTAGAAATTGGGAGATTTTTTGTGAGGGGGTTCTATTGAATGTGAGAGTACGGTGTAATTTAGGTATGGGATTGGGGTCAGTGGGATAAGACTTCTTTAATAGCAATTTTCTTTAATTTTCTGTTTAATAAGTTGTCAATAAGTTGAGTGGTGTAACCATTGTTGACTGCCATGAGTTTGATTCTTTCAAGTTCCGTATCAAAGTCGGTTTTGTTAAGTGGTATTGTCACGAGTCTGTGTAACATATAGTGATATGCAGCAAGTTTATGTTGTATGGGGTGGTGTGAACTATTGTGGATGGTAAGGTCAGAGTGTGATGGTTTATGATATATGGAGAATGTGTGTTTGGTGTCTTGCCTTTTAATTGTTAGGTCTAGGAAATTTAGTGTGTTATCTGTTTCTGTTTCAAGTGTGAGTTTTATGTTGGGGTGTATTTGGTTTAAGTAGTTGTGTAGTAACTGTAATTGTCGATGTGTACCCGTAAAACACGCAATAATATCATCGACGTATCGGTACCAATACAGAATTTTGTTACTGAGATCGTGTTTGAAAATTAGTGTTTCTAAATAGTCCATGAATATTTCAGATAGAAGGGGGCTTAAAGGATTGCCCATAGTTAGGCCTTGAGTACTGTGGTGAATGTTGTTGTTGAATTTGAAGTAGTTTTGGTTGATACAGAGATGCAGAAGAGATAGAATTTCATTTTTGATTATGGGATTGATATTATTCTTGTCTATTAGGTTTATGATTAGATTGAGGCATTTATCAGATGGTATGCTGGGAAATAGATTGACCACATCGAATGAAAGGAGTTTGGCATTACTAGGAAGATTGATTTTTTGGATCTTTGAAACTAGATCAATGGAATTCTTGATACTGTATGTGGAGGTAAATTTGGTGTATTGTTTTAAAACATCAAGAAGAGACTTGGAAATTTTAGAGGCTGGAGCTGAAAAATAAGAAACTATGGGCCTGATGGGGTGGTTATTTTTGTGTAGTTTAATTAAGGAATATAAGTGGGGGGCTTTTGGGTTCATTATTGTTAGGGATCTTTTTTGGAAGTCATTGAAAAGGAAAGTGATATCTTTAAGGGTATTTCATTGTATTTACAATTTCTGATGAAGCCAGACTTGGCGAAACATATGTCAAATTTGAAGAAATAAAAAGTGAAAATTTAAACAAGTGTTTGTTGTTTTTGAGTAATCTTAAAAATGAATTTTCATCAAGTGAAGACTGAAACAATCATCATTCACAATAATTCAGTCACACTTTTAAATCTCAAAACAAACCAACGAACGAAAGTTAACTTTGACAGAATGAAACTCTATTCTGAAAACTAACTTTCTTTTCAGGTTACTACTGCTGTTCGGATCAGCAATCTCACAGTTCAACATCAAACCAATAAACAACACTCTTGGCATTTACTATAACGACGAAACTAGAATTGTCATCTCCAATTATAAATGGACATTACTAGTTCATCGTAACTTGACGATACTTAAAGAAATCTTTGAAAACAACAACAGAATCCTCAAAACATTAGAAAACACTGTCGATCCCATCCCAGGTTTCAAATTTCATGACACAAGTGCATTCCGAATTGATGTACAAACTCACATCAGTCTCTTATCCCAAATTTCAGATTCAATTAAAACTAAATTCTCAGAAATATTCATGGACACTAAAAGATCCAAGCGAGGACTAATTAACGGTGTAGGAACTATCTTTAAAGCCATCACTGGAAACCTTGACGCAACCGATGGCGCATTTTTCACAGATAGTATCAACAAACTTAATCAGGGACAATTACAAGTAGAGAATCTCCTAAAAAATCAAATAAGCGTAACTACTTCTATTATCAAAACTTTCACTGAAACCATTCAGAAACTCCAAATTGACGAAGCAAACTTTAACGAAAACATTGACGCAATCAATTTGGCAATACATACTCTAAACGACAAAATAGCCTTTATGCAAGCAAAACAGTCATTTTTGGGAATATGCGAAAAATTAATGGCAAGCTATTTATTTCTTGAAGATAACCTGATATTAAATTCTATAACATTTGCTCGCTTAAAAATAATTCATTCCTCAATAATCACACCTGATCATTTGATAAAGTCACTACAGGAAATTTCGCAAAATCTTGTCAAAAACAAACTACCGTTACCCGTCAGATATACAAGTGTCGCCCAATACTTGGAGGTAATCGAATTAGAAGCGTTTCAAACAAATTCAGATTTAGTCTTTATTTTGAAAATTCCTCTTGTAGAGCAACAACTCTACACCGCTTACCACTTATTTCCTATCCCAATTTTAGATGACAGAACTGGTTTTCATGATATTCTTTCATTCACACAAAAATATATTGCGCGAAACGATGATTCTCTAATGTACATACCCATTAAGGACTTGAGTGTATGCAAGCCACTAACTCCACAACAAAAACTGTGTTCTGAGTTATATGCCTACCCCATCGACTCCAACGCACCCTGTGAAGCTCAACTTCTGAAGAACATCCGTAGTGTACCGGAAAATTGCCAAACCTCCGTTGTATTCAGTGAAGGATACAATGTCCAGAGACTAGAAACTAACACGTGGATTGTTATAGTGTCCGAGCCCTTACATGTGACAATTAATTGTGGGGGAATAGATACTAAGACAATAGTTTTAACAAACAATACCATTATTCGCTTACAATCAGACTGCAGTGCTTTCGTGGGAATCACAAAAATACAAGCGGAACCTCAAAAACTTTAAACATTTCCGACAATTCATACCCTGTATTAATCCCTTACAACTGTTGCAGTTCTCACCCCGAAAAACTAGATATTCCAGAACTCAAGCCCCTAAAGCTGGATGACTTGAATATGGACGAACTATCCATAGCGAGCCATAAATTGGATCAATTCTCCAGGGACCTGGACGACCTTATCAACCAGCCATTTGTAAACAGAAACATATCCTGGTTTACATACGCTACGATTACAACAATCATAATCACTGTTGTTGCATTCATTTCAGTTAAAATTGTAAAACACCTCAAGAAGCCACCAAAGGACGAAAATTCCACATCAGACAACCTAAGGACCTTCCCAAAACCACTGTCCAGACTCGTGCCAAAATTGAGGCCTGTGATTCAAGATGGATCCCAGATGGACAGCCCAGTTTGATTTAAATGTTGATGTTATAACATCAACATTTCTTTATAAGGGGGAGCTATTAGGTGTGAATTGTACACACGTGTATGATGCAACGGTATCATATTACGCTGACAGCTTCCTGGTATTCCGATGTTAACGTGGGAACGCATCGTGTGAATATCTTTTCGCTGACTTCAGCTTTTATTAAATCATAAATAGAACCGAAGCCATCCCACGGTCGTCATTATAATATTTTATTCAGTCCAGTTAGTTTTAGTTTCAATTTACATTTCATTATTTTTTTACAAGTATAAAGTGTTAATTTTTGATATTGTGTTTTAAATAAAATATTTTTTTTAAGTCTAAAGTGAAATCAAAGATATAATATATATATATATATATATATATATATATATATATATATATGTTTGAAAACAAGTTGGCACGGACGGAACTATGTGTAGCTCTCTTGATGGTCCGGCTGTTCGTCCGTTGAAAGTTTTGTCCCTGTAAAGGAACGGTCGCCTGACGTTTCGGTTCAGAAGTAATTATGAGCCATATATTGGGTTCTAGTTTTTGAACGTTGTATCCTTGAGTGAATATTAGTGATCTTTTACAGTTGTCGGGTACCTTCTGGACGTTCTTTAGAAGTTGAGCTTCAAATAACGCGTTTGTGTCAATAGGATATGCGTAAAGTTCAGAACACAGTTTCTTACGAGTGGCTAACGGTTTACACGCACTTAAGTCTTTGATCGGAATAAACATTCAAGAATCATTATTCTTTGCAAGATATTTTTGGGTGAATGATAGCATATGATGTAAACCTGTTCTTTCATCGTATATAGCGATAGGATATAGGGATGTTGTTCGACTAAAGGGATTCTTAACACAAATATAAGATCGGTATATGTTTGAAATGCCTCTAGTTCAATGATTTCCAGATATTGTGCGATGCTCGAGTACTTTACAGCCAATGGAAGGTTACTTTTGACTAAATTTTGCAATATTTCCTGTAATGAGGTAATAATATGTTCTGGTGTTAAAATTGAAGAGTGAATTATTTTCAAAAGCGCGAATGTGATAGAATTTAAAAGATCATTTAGATTATCTTCTAAGTAGAGATAATTTTTCCGATAGTGTTTTCCAGCTTTGTCATGTTATCGTTAAATAGTTTTTCGTCGATTCTAAGATTTTGGATAGTTTCGTTGAAGTTTTTAATTACAGATGTGGTGACACTTATTTGGTTTTTTGTAAGTTCTCAATTTGAAGTTGGCCTTGATTTAAGCGGTTTATGCTTTCGGTAAAGTATTTTCCGTCGGCGGCGTCTAAATTGCCGGTGATTGCCTTAAAAAGAGTACCTGCCCCATCAAGTATACCTCGTTTGTGTCTTTTAGTGTCCATGTGAATGTCAGTAAATTTCTGTTTGATTGAGTTAGAAATTTGATTGAGAAGGTTAATGTGGGTTTGTATGTCTGCGCGAAAGTAGTTCATAGCAAAAGAATTGAAGTTAACAGTTTTTACAAGAGTTTGTAATATTCTGTTATTTGTTGTAAATACTTGTTCTAGTGCAGAAATGTTTCTGTGTACTAAAAATTATCTTTTATCATTGATACAGTTATTTCTGCTTCGATATGGAAGTAGATACCTAAAGTATTGTTTATTGGTTGTATTTGAAATTGGGCTACTGCTGACCCAAACAGCAGGCAAAACCTGAAACAGAAATTAACTTTCTGAGAACGGTTTCATTCGAAATTTACTTTTGATTTTTGGTTGGTTTTAGGGTTTAGTAATGTTGCGGAGTTTCTGTGAATCTCCAGGATTTCGAAAGGACCATTGAATTTATTTTGGAGTTTGTCCTTGATCTGGGATTCTTTAATATAGACTTTATCGCCTATTTGATAGTTAGGGAGATTTTCAGAAACGTGTTCATCAAATCTGACTTTCGCTTTATGTTTTTGGATTTCCGTTCTTTCGCGAGCAATTTTATAATAGTGAGAGATACGATTATTGAGATCTCTGATGTACTTAGTTATTAGGGCTTGTTGGTTGTAGAGAGTTTCTGGAGTCCTACACGAAGTATGTCCATAAACAAGTTCGTAAGGGGTGAATCAATGAGTTTTGTTTACAGAATTTTTATATGTAATGATTGCATAAGGGAGGATGTTAAAAGGGTGTTCGTCAGAATTTTCTAGTTTATGGATTCTAATCATCTCTAATAAGTTCGAGTGGAATCGTTCTAATGAAGCATTTGACTGGGGATGTCCCACACTAGAATAGGATAGTTTAATGTCAAATAGTTTACACAAGTCTCTCATTAGTGCGTTATCGAATTCCCTGCCATAATCACAATGTATCCGTAATGGGATAACGAAGTGTTGGAAATAAAGTAGTAAAGTACTAACAACAGTTTTTGCGGATTTGTCGGTCATAGCGTAGGCCTGAGAGAATTTTGTTAGTTTGTCCCGGACAGTTAATGCGTAGTTTTTTGTCGGGACTTCTAGAATATCGATGTTGACACGTTCAAAGGGTGTCCATGGGGTTTCAGTAATGACAAGTGGGCTGCCGAGATTTTTCCGGTAAACCTTTGCTCTCTGGCAAGTTTGACAGTTTTTGATAAAATTGTCAACGTCCTTAGTCAGTCCTTGCCAATTGTATTTTTCTTTTATTCTGTGGATACTTTCATTGATGCCTCGATGTATATTATTGTGCCGTTATGGAATTGGTCGAGAATGATAGGTATTTGGTCTTTCTCAACCGTTTGGACGATATTTTGGCAAACTTTCCATTTGATATCGATTTCGGAAAAGATAAACGAAAGCATTTCCAAAATGGGCAGTTCAATGTTATTCTCGACACAGAATACTTAATTTTCAGTGAACACATCTCTACTATTATACAAAGATGCGAAAAGAGTCTCGTTGACTACTTCTGGGTCAGAAGGGAGAGGGACGATATAATAGCGTCTTTTTCTGACACTTTTGCTTGCAAAGACATTTACTCTAGGGGTACGGAAATCAGCATTTTCCTCAAAAATGTCTTCGATGATGTCATGGTGAAAATCTTTCATGAGAGAGCCTTGGGGAAATACTAGGATGTTTTTGTTTCCTCGGTCTAAGAGTTGGCAATTAGAAAATTGAATTTTGTCGTAATCTGTGAGTGAGACGGTTCGATATCGCTCGACAAAAGTTCTAAATTCTTCAGAGATTTGTTGGAGATTAATGGGACTTCTTGTGAGTCATCGTCAGTTTCGTTTGTTGGGAGTACTGTAAATGGTGTTAGATGATTGTTTGCTTGAAATGATATGTATTCATTAAAGTTGTTAACTTTAATGCGAGAGAGAGCGTCGGCGTTTTTATTTACTTTGCCGGGTTTGTAAATTATTTGATAGTCGTACTCCTCGAGCTTAAGGCGCCATCTTGCAAGTCTACTTCCAGGATCCTTTATAGAAAACAGCCAACTAACCGATAGAAGTAAAAACTTACGGCCAAAAATTATCGGTTGAATACTTAGTTTCAGCATTGCAGAGAGTTCTGGAGGCATAGGCTACGGGTAAATCTTTACCTACGGGGCCTTGAGGGAGCACTGCGCCGATAGCAAATTAACTGGCGTCGGTTGTAAGAATAAATGGCTCTTCAAAATTAAAGTATATGAGTATGGGGGTAGAAGTAAGGGCTCTTTTTAATTTGTCAAAAGATTTGACGCATTCTGAATCGAACTGGAAAGGTATGTCTTTTTGAAGTAATCTTGTCAAAGGTTTCGAAATCTTGGCGAAATTGAGGATGAATCGCCTGTAATAACCAGTTAACCCTAAGAAGGACTTGATATCTTTTGGGTTTTTTGGTTGGGGAAAATTTAAGATACAATTTATCTTTGAGGGGTTAGGCTTCACGCCTTCGGGAGCTATAAGGTGTCCAAGATACGCGACCTCTTTGTGAAGAAACTCGCATTTGTCGAGTTGGATTTTTAGATTGGCTTTTCGTTTCAGAAAGTCGGGCTATGTGCTCATGTATAGTCGGAGAATAAACGATAATGTCGTCCATATAGACTAAACATCTCTCGTTTTGAACACCTAAAAGAATATTATCCATTACCCTTTGGAAGGTGGATGGAGCGTCTTTAAGACCGAAGGGCATTCTAACGAATTCAAAATGACCATTATCAACTCTGAATGCTGTTTTTTTGGATGTCTTTTGTATCGATTTCGATTTGATGAAACCCTGAAGCTAAGTCGAGAGTGGTGAAGTATTGGCATTTGCCAAGTTGGTCAAGTAAATCCGAAATGTTCGGTAGGGGGTATTTGTCGTCAACAGTAATTTCATTTAGTTTACGATAATCGACGACGACACGCTATTTTTGGGTACCAGATGCATCTAGTTTTTTGGGAACTACCCAAACCGGGGATGACCATGGCGAATTAGACGGACGTATAATGCCTTGGTCAAGCATCTTTGATATCTGACTTTTTACCTCTTGTTTGTGTATTTGGGGGTACCGATATGACTTTGTGAAAGAGGGTTTCGCGTTATTAGTGTCTATTGGGTGTTTGATTTCGTTTGAAAAGGTCAGTTGGTCAACTTCTAAATAGAATATATCGGAATATTCGAGGCAAAGTTGAGAAATAAGTTCGGCTTCCTCATCATTCAGATGTTCTAACCGAAGTTGTTCCTTGATTGTAGTTTGTCTATAAGGCTGGGTTAAGTTTAGTGAGTAATTTTCAGAAAGAATGTTTACGGAAAAATTGTTTATCGGTTCGAGTTCCAAATTGTCGAAATTAACAGTTTTGGGGATAGCATTTGCATTTAAAATTGAAGTAAGAAATTCGCCTTTTTCATTAATTTTAACAAGAACACGGGGAAGATAAACCTTTTCTATTTCGGCAGATGATAGGCAAGCCTCAGTGTTAGTGAGGTTACATTTTAATTTACATATCTGTTCTGTTCGGGGTTCTAAAGAGATTGTATTAATTGGGATGCAGTTATTGAAAGTTGAAGGGTTCTGAGTACGCATGACAGTATCATCCGTAACTTTGTAGAGTGGTAAGGTTTTAAAATTAGTGACAAGTTGTTTACTGTTAAAGTCTATAACGCACTTATAGTGTTCAAGGAAATCTGAACCCAGTAATCCGTCGAATTCAATGTCGATGTTGCAAACATACACCTTGTGTGGGTCGGCCACATTGAAAGGTACAAGGCTGGATTCGTTGATTAAGATGTTCTGATCAGTGATTCCTTGGATGACTACGTTTTCGGGAAATCGTTGTTTGAAGCGTTGGCAGGTTTCAGGTTTAAAAATTGAAAGTCCTGCACCCGTATCGAAAATAAGTTTATAGGTGTTTGAAGAATCAGTTATATAATAAAGATTCTTGGAGTTGACGGAAAGAAGGGGTCTTACAGAAAGTTCTGTTCTGGGAAGTTGACATTCGGGATGAAGTCGTCCAGATTCATTGTCTGAATTTGGGTTTGAAGTTCTGAAATTTCTTGGTCTGGAGGTTCTAACTGAGTGGGGGTCAAATGAAAATTTACTTGAGAAGAATCAGGTACGTCAGAATAATATTCGTTAAATCATTAGGGTAATATTGTTGTACGTTTCCGTACTCATTGGGTAAAGGGTTGTATTGATTTTCGCTTTGAGAATAGTTATAGTCATTGTGATATGGTCCGAATTGCAGATTGTTCAAGTGATGAGACTTTGGTTGTTGGCGTTGTTGATGTTTAAAGAAACTCGGGTTCGGTCTGTAATTGCCAGACATTTGGGGTTGTCTACTGGTAGATGGACGAAATTGTTGCTGTGAAAATTGTTGACTGGGATTAACATTTGTAAATTGATTAGCAGGTTGACTGGAAAAATGAGGGCGATAATTGGAATAATTCTGATTGGAATTCGGGTTGTGTTGAAATTGTCTCATCCTCAATAGGCATTCATTGCTTAGATGGCCCATTCATTTACAAAATATGCATTGTTTTGGAGGTGGGACGTTATTTGGTTTACGAGAGGGTTGTTGGAAACTTCTATTACCTGAAAATTTCTGGGTTTCTAAATGTGATAGTTGTAGTTCTCGTTTAATTCTGGAAATGACAGTGAGAATACTGCAGGGGTCGCTAGCGCGAACGAGTTGACCAATTTTAGCCTCTAAACCCGTGAGGAGGCTATTAAGAGTCATTGACTCTATCAAGTCAATCTGTGCTTGTTTTTCTTTAACAGTTAGGTTTTGTTTGTTTATGGCTGCTAGCATTTTCGCCTGATGCGTCTGAAGTCTAGCAGAAAATGTAAGAGGGGATTCATTAGGAGTTTGCCGCATTCTTTGCAAGTCCTGTATAAGAGCCGAGAGATCCCTAGGATCTCCAAAATGATTTTCTAGGAGGGTTTGAATTTCAGCTAGTTGACTAGGGTTTCGCGAATTAATTAACTCAGCCCCTCTACCGCGTAACTTATTTTTGATAAGGAGAATTAGTAATACTTGCTGATTATCCGTTGCCATGCTGTAAGCAGTATTACAGGACCATATGAAAGTATTCAAAAATATCGGATTACCATCATACTCAAATATGTCCGATAGCTTATAGGGTTCTACGGTTGGTGTAGCTGCTTGTCTAGTGGTGGTCAATTTATAATTGTATAAATTCGGACAAAAAATAAAAATTAAATGTTGAGGTTTTAAATGTAAATGGTAAATATCTAGTTTATCAAAATCCAACATCGAGCAATGTTTAATAGAGTAATAACAAATTTGAAATAGGAATGTATAAATGGTAAATTAATAATAAACTTGAAATAATGTTTCAAATACTTCGAAATATGTAAGTCAAAGTAATGGAAATAAAATAATATGATTATGTAAAATATATAGTTTCAAAATTATTTAGGAAGGGTAAGGTTATGAGGAATAAAATATTATATAAATGAAAGAACTGGTGGTCATTCAAAATAAAATCAAAATAAAATAGCTACTTTATGTGATTCTTTGGTTATTATTCCTCGCATCGGACTGTTCTCCGCGTCTCTTAGCACTGGTTAGCCTGGTTGCGTGTTCCCTTGCTAGTAATTGGTAGTTGTTGTCCTTTTCAAGTAGGTTCTATTCTGCAAAGGCTTGGAAACCACCACAACTAGTTAGAAATCTCCGTGTTCTAGCTGTGTCTGGAATATCCTACTGACTGCGCCAATTTTATATTCACTTTGATTCAATTCACTTTTTAAAAAAATTATTTATTTAGAAACATACAAAATTAAAATTGAACAATTAAAATAGTTAAACTACTTGAATAACTTAATACTATAAATCATAATATTTGAATGACAACACGAGATCGTTTCCAGTTGCTTTTATAACATAGACAAAAGTGCTGATGCAAGTCAGGGATTTTACTGGGTAAACGGACTCGTGTAGGTTTCCGGGAAGTTGTTTGCATATAATTCGAGATGAAATTTGATATCCCTGAGAAGTCACGTACGCTTTAAATTCCGTTGACTTCTCGGCTGTGTGAACTAATTGCGGATATATTTTGCATATAACATATATATATATATATATATATATATATATATTTGCATTTAGAACTCATACACCTCCGAGTGCTAAACATTTAGGTTGAGCTCACCTCCGTTTTGACTCGTTTGCCTCCGATTTCGGAGGCGAGTGCGTTTTAGTGTGGAAATCAACTCCTATCACAAATTCTCGACGAATTTGATCATTTCTAACATTTTTCTGTAGAGGTGAAAAATACCTAAATTTTGCCCCATTTATATATCTTAGTTTTAGAAATTTTCACCAGGTGGTGTAATTACTTTTCGATTGGGTAGTGTATAGGTTTCGGCAGCCTCCATGAATGTAACGTACGAGTCCGCCTCATTAACTTGACAACAGTGCAAGAGTTGATATGATCTTATTCCTGAAGTTAAGTGAATTTTAAATTGCTCTTCTTAGTCGTTTTTTGTTTTGAATATTTTACACGGAAATTTTGGATTATATGTATAGTTAGCCACTTAGGTACAAACTAAAATATTTGTATAGTTAATTTTGAAAATACAATATTTTACCTATATGAACCGGTTATCTGAAAGAGAAACTAGACAACCGTAACGCTTCTGTGATAGACACCAGTATATTATTTGTTTAAAAAAAAAACAAAAACGGTTTGACTTATAATGCATTTCCATAATTTCGATAGAAAGCGTAGGCACAATTGGGTAATTGCGATGCCAAAATTTATTTTATTAGTATAGTACACTAATAAAATAAATTATTATTGCTGAAAGTGTTTTTTTCGGATTTTCTCATACGGCGGAACAATTTGTAACTCTAAATGTACTGTTTTATAATGAATTCAATGTATTTAATGGCATTAACTATAGAATCAAAATTTGCAATTATCATAATATGCAGACTTGCAGAATTCTCAAGTAGGTATTACTAAAACTGTTGCCTAATTATTTATCTACCCAGTGAGAGTGCATCACATGCAAGGTACTATGTTCTTGTGTCAATAAGTATGCTACAGGTGAATAAAAATAAAACAAAAATTAATATTTTATTTTTGTATACACAAATGAACAACAAATATTCTGGAAATAACTAAAACTTACTTAACTAAACAAAATACTTAAAACAAACGTAATATATTTGAAAGATACAAAAATACTGTAAACCTTTTGTTGTCCCATTAAAAATTATTGTTTTTTTTATTTACGGAATGAATTATACACGTAGGTCTTTATCTTAATCCAGTCTAAATTGTGCAATACATCTTTATTTAGATTTATCAATTTTTGACATTGATCTTTTTTGGGGACTATATTCTGCTTTATATTTGTTTTAAAATACTCAGACACAATTTTTTTTGCTGTGTCGTCCACCTTATTCTATTAGTGGCAATTTTTGTTTTTGGCATCGTTAGACTAGTAGAATTTTCTTGTTCAACTTTCTTACTACTCGATAGAGATGTTACTGGAGCAGGGGCGTCTTCCTTATCGGAATCTGAATCAACAACTGCTGTGTTTGGATCAATATCCACACTCTCGAGTGTTTTGTTTCGGTATTCACCTCCTTTCCCTTGATCAAATAAGTTTAATAATTTTGCAATCTTTGCTGTCTGAAATGCATTTTGAGTTATTTCGTAAAATTCCTTGTGGGTCTTTTCTGTATGGCCCATAAATTTTGCGAATTGTGAGTACTCGGTTTTATTCAAGTTTATAATTTGCATTAAAGTTGCAATTTGTTTTCTTAATCGATTTGACGTCATTAACTCGGGATGGCTGATTTTACTCGATTGAGCAAAATTTTTTAATACAACATCACCTCTTACCCATTGATCTGTAACTCCGGGATATGCAAATAAATATTTATTTTTATTTGGTACGATCTCAGTTTCACTTCTAATTCCAAGCAATATATTAATGTATTCTTGCACATTCGGTGGAAATAAAATACAATTGCACGACTTCCTTTACCACCTGCAACAATTCGCTTGTAACTAGATGTTAAGTTTTTCTCTGATTCGCTTAATTGTTCGGAAAATTCAGTTTGATCAATGTCGTCTGTGGTATTGTTCAAATAAGAATTTTTTCCACATATTGCACATCTCCAATTCTTCGGCGATTAAATAATATTGTGAGGGCTAAAGATGCGTCCACAAGTCGTCTGAAGGCAATTTCATCATTTTTATTATTTTCTAGTAAAGTCTTATTCGTTTCAGCAACTTTTAAAATGTGATCTCTAAACTTCATTATGTCGGTTGTGAGTGGTAACAACAGGTTTTTTCCATTTCTTTTCTGATAAATCTTTAAGCGCCAATGACGAAACTTCATTACTCCATTGACTTTGAACTAACAAACGAAATCTTTTTATTTTCTTCATTGTTTCTTCATAGTCATCGCATTTAAATTCCGAGTTTCTTTTAAGTAACAAATTTGTTGCCAATTCACAAATTTGTTGGAGTGTCGTTCCTATATGTATAGCTAAGCTTCGAGCTTTATATTCTTTTCCCTCGTTGTTATATCCGCTTATAGCTTTTGTACATAAAACAATGTCATCAAATAGAATAGGATCCAGAAGTTGAATAAAGGATAATGTTGGTTTTCCACTTCGCCGTCGCATTTCGATGAGCAACCTACTGCATTCTCGCATTTTGTTTGAACAGGCAAGAGATAATTGAGCTCTTTTATGCTTTTTAAGGTAATATGCTCCAAAGTGCCGAACGAGCGGGTCTCTTCTAGCCAAAAAACCTATTTTGTCAGAAGACATTCTACTGAATACTTCCTTTGTCACTCTCGAAATTGAAGATGTAGTTGCAAGTTCACTGGCACAAGCTACTAACGTCTGAGACGCTGCTCGATGACGTACGTTGCGACCTGTTTCATTAATAGGCTTAACTACACATTTCTTGTAGTGTCTTCTTAAATAGTTTTCGGAAATAATTCGTTTACAATGAGCACAAGGCAATTTGCCTTCTTCAGGTTCTTCCTTTTGAATAAAATTCTCAAAATTTGTTTGATATCGTAATAAGGCTAAAATATTTCTTCTCATTTGTCTACCTTCTTTCGTATTTTTTGGAAAACCTAAATAATCTTGAACTTCTTTTTTTTCTGAATGATGTCTTGATAGATGCCGTTCAAAATTGGTAACGTTAGCTTCACAAAATTTACAGACGGTTCTATTCCTCTTTTGTTTATTTAGAT
The DNA here is from genome assembly GCA_034190945.1 of Octodonta nipae. NCBI lineage: Eukaryota > Metazoa > Arthropoda > Insecta > Coleoptera > Chrysomelidae > Octodonta > Octodonta nipae. Next base: position 54,406,982 of record CM067221.1, on the reverse strand, counting down.
TTTCGGGTATATAACTGGTCGAACTGCATTTATTGTTACCAGTTTCAGTAACAATCTGATTAATGACATTATTTGAATTTTCAATTACTTCCTTTAACACTGTTATAGGCTTACAGTAAGGGATGATAGAAGACTGACTGGATAAACAGTCACTTGATGCATTTTCATCGAGTAATAATTTATCTCCTATATTTGTCATTTCTGAAATATATGAAGAGCTTTGACTTTGTTCTCCAATAACGTTTTGATTCTTTAAAATTTGTTCTTCTGACTCTGTTATGCCAAATTCTTCTCGAAGAAGCCATGTCAAGGTTCTTTCAGCTGTCAGTTCTTCTGCTGGATTACATGTAGGGTATAAATAAGAGTCGTCACCTACTGATTCCGATGATTCACAAATATGATAATCTGAAATAAGAAAAACAAAATTACCAAGAACAGTAACACAGTTTGCTTCATTTACTTGTTAAATTAACGCAAGTAAATGATTTATAAAATATACCCAAAAATATTACTAAAGCAAGAAGTGATAAACATACAGTTACTTGATTTTGCCCATACATGTGTATTTCCCTACACAATTTTTTCCGACAAAAGATAAGTATTTAATAAATTTGAAAATTGAACAAAGTAGTAGTTTTCTGGTTGCCTCTACAGAAGTTCTTACTTATACATATTTTGTGAGAAAGCCATGTCTACAATATGATCAACCAGTATTCCTTTGTACAAAAGTGTTTTTGTATATTGTATGATACTTATCTGTGTTTGGAGATGTTTCAACTCCAAATCTGGAGTCGTTGTCAATCGCTTCGGGTTTAAATTGAACGATTTTTCGCAAAATTTTGCTTTGGTATAAATTGTGGATATTTGTCAAAAAGTATGGCAGTGACACACATTTTTTAAATACTTATGTGTTGCAAAAAATATCCGAGGGTATAAATACACATGTATAGACAAAATATAAAAAGACCTCAACAATAATTCATAAATTCGGTACATACTTACCATCATCTGCAGCAAAAATCTTATCAGTGTTGGTTTTACCATTGTCGTCTCTTTTAACCAGTGCTAATATTTTCGCTCCGCTTAAAGAAAAATGAAAAAAACCTTGAAAAGCTGATTTGCCAAATAGATAAAATTAAGTAAAGATTATTTGTTTATTGTAAATATTCATCTGACTATTTTTCTCTCTTCATATTATACTCCAAAAGCTAAATTTTAGGAATAAAATCTTTATCTCAGATATTCTTAAATAGTGTCTATTACAGGAAAGGTCAACTTAATGTATAATAAATAGTTCTAATGTAACAAATGTACTTATCTGATACTGAAGTCGTTGAAGATCGCTGTTTTCTAAATGATTTTGTAGTGACACTGCCAAGTTTGTAGTTAATTCGTTCATACTTTACTGTTTTCTTTTTCTACCAGTACCATTTTCCGCCAGAATAAATCGACAACTTCTGACAGTTTTCTAATTTCGTTGGAGTTCATACAGTAAATCTTTTTATTTTTCCAGGTCCGTTAGGCTAGCGGGGAAATTATAGTAGAATGTAAAATAACCTATACCATCATTTTGAACTAATTTTAGACCACCATAAAAAACTTTCACTTCTGAACTTACTCCCGTTAACATCTAACCCGCTTAATATAGGTTTTTTCCTAACTTCAAGAGCAAAGCAGTTATCAGTCTAATTCTTCCGCCGTATTTTTTTACGTGGAAATACTAAAAATAGAGTTATAGTAATTTTCGGGAAAACCACCCCAACCACCCAACAAACCTTAAAAATTCAAAACTGAAGTTTCACAGGTAATTCTATCCTAACCCCATTAGAAACATTTTTTATTTCAAAAAACATTTTAGAATTTATTTTAAACTTCAAGAGCAAACCAGCTGTCTTTCTAATACCACCGCCTCATTTTGCACTCGAAAATACTAAAACCACCACAACCCTTAAATATTCAAAATTCAAGTTATAATTAGAAACATATTTTGACTTCAAAGTAGTATTTTAGAATTTTTGACTACAGATCTCATGATTTAGTCCCGTAAAATGAAGTTATAAAATATCTCACTAAATGAGCATTAAAATCGCAAAATAGCTGGTAAAAGGGTATAATTATAGATCAAATCTATTTATTGGAATCCATAATTATGATGCTTGAAGTTATGACATACTTCACTCGCTTTAAAAATTTATTATGATCCTTAGTAAAAATAAATAAGCTATTCTGACTAGCACCTAAGCCAGAATTTCACAGTTCAGATAGTCTTTTTTATAAATTTTACCCTAAATTACTCTTATAATTTTAATATGGAATTTTTTAAGGTACCATAGATGTTTTTTTTTCTTGAAGTTGTAACATAATTTGCCAGGTTTAAAATTAAGTTAGTAGAAAGGGTAGCTAAAGGAGTTAAGTGTTGCGATCATTAGTTATAAATTCCAAGATGGTATTTTGAAGTCGAAAAAGTGTTTCTAATAAGTGATTAAGTAAACCACCCGTATAAGTTAAATGTTTTCCCTTAAATTTGGATAAGGCCATATATTCTTCATTTATGTGAAAATATTGGGCCTTATGGTTTGGGACATCAGAGGGGAATGATTCAAATTGTGTATATTTTCATTTATATATATATATTCTTGAACAAATTATTAAAAAATATTAAAAAAATATATTTGTATACCATACTTCTTGTGCGCTTGCAAACATTTTAATTGTTTATTTTAACTTAATTTGATTATAAGCCCCACAAAATTATCATTAGGATTTTTTCATTATTTCTCCTGTAAAATGTAGATCAAACTCTACATTGCTAATGTTTTTCAAAATTTTAGCTCTGTAGTTTTGGGGATGAAAGGAGAATGGTTTAATTTTTGTATATTTTCCTTAATTTTTGTTTGAAATATTTTAAAAATATGAAATATATTTGTTTTCCACAAAACAAGCCGTTTCATTTGGCATATTGATGCGCTTGAAAAACAAAAGAAATATTTTTCCAGTAAGCTCGGAAAGTTTTTTATGGTGGTAAAACAGTAGTCATAAATTATGCCCTAAGTTATTATGAATTCCGCTTCCAACTTAACGAACCTTATTTTCTCATTTTCATGTTTTCCTCTTACAGAAGTTTTTAGTTGCCCCTCTCGAATTTATGGTTTCCTACACTTGTCAGTTCATGGTTCCTCAGTCGTTTTCGAAATGTTAATTTTTTTCTCTTTTGTAATTGTAAAGATCTTGAACTCTCACCTCTGTAACTTTAAGCACAAACTCAATGTACCACTGTTCACCATTTTTGATATTTTGTGTTGCGTTAGAAGATTTTGTTTTTGTGACAATAGTCAGAAGTGAATGCATTATTTGTTTTGTAAATCATGTCAATTTTGCATTTATTTCCAATTTGTTTAGATTGACCAACCATGTACTGACATGCTTAGGAAACCATATAATTGAATTGGACAACAGTAATATCATCTGAAAGTGGATAAAATAAAAAAGAGGAAAACTAAAGAGTCCTGCCCTATGACATTGAACCCTAACAACAGAATGGAGAACCATATGTTCACGTCGATTTTTTTTTTGTCAGAAATCAAAATATTGAATCTAAAATAATTCAAGAAATTGTGCTTAATATTTATCCACTGTCCACAAAATCATTTATAAAAAGTGATTTTTAAAAACTCCATAGTTAGGGTCAAACATATCGACAAAGAGATTAGAGTTTTTTTTTTAATAAATCACAAAGTTTTATTACCCAGAAAACTGAATATCCAGTAAATAGCAATATCGTTCTTTCAGATTATCCGAGATAAAATCTTTGCACGCGAGACTGTCTGGGTTGCTTAATGAAACTGCCCGGGTACACTTTCATCCAACGAATTTTAATACTGTTGTAGAACAATCTTGAAGAAAGACAAACCTTAAGATGAATATTTAAAATACCCAAACACTGCCTTAAAAAACATTTAGAAATTAAATAATTTAACAATAGTTCTCAGTTAGGTTAGTCAGTTATAGTATGTGTTTTAAATCACCACGTATTTTTCAGAATTATGAATAGAAAAGTATTATAGCATGGTATTTACTGCTCTTTACAACTTCATAAAAATAGTTCGCATTCGTTGAGTGAAAATGTTAGAATTTTTTGTGAAACCGTATGTCTAGAAAATGTTAATATTTTCAATTGTTCAAAAAATGTCAAATTAAATAGTTCTAGCAAAATTAAAATAATTATAATATATCAATTGACAGCTTTTCTACTTACCGTGTATTCTGTATGTTATCCATTTTGTACCCTGGGCAAACTTCTCACACTGAATAACTAAATATAACTGATTTATGCCTAAACCGAGTTGACGCGTAGTACCCTCTAACCTCCGTATTTTTGACAACAATGTCGGAGCCAAAAACGATCCCTAGACATAATATTTTTTCATATTCAGAGGTGAGTTAATACCATTTACAATAGGAGCTGCAAACGTGTCAAATACAAAACTGTATGTTGTGTAAAAAAAATTTAGTAATTTTTTACCCCTCTTAGTATTTTCTAATTATATAAATTAAGTTTATTTCACTGGTGGTGATAGAAAACGTATAATTCAATTATTTATGGCGGAGGTGAGGAAGTCTGTTAAGTGCTAGGAGCTGAAAAAGATACAAATGCATATATATATATATATATATATATATATTTGTTTTTAAGTTTTCGCGCGCACTAAATGTTTTGGGTGGTTTCCGGGAATTCATCCGCGTAGTTGATAAGTGATCCCTGCCGGTTTCGATGGTAAAATGGCTACGTTTCGGCAGAGTCACATCTGCCCTCTTTAGGTCGGTTCGCATAATTCTCGTAGCCTGCTGCTTTCGCTTCTAGTTACTCGAATACTAAGATTTTCAGAAGTGCTCGCGCTGTTATATAGTCGCTGCTCGGCGCCTATTGGTTGGCACCGTGAACGGCTGCGTGTGATTGGCCCTAGGCGCTTAGTGGGCACGCCTGCCGCCTGCTGATTTGTTATTTCGAGTTGAGTTGTTATTGGACGGGTCCGGGCCGGTACGGTGTTAAATAGAATTTTCCAACAAATTCGATAAGTTCTGAATTTCATTGCGTGCGTTTAGACTGTGAGGCCTCTTCGCCATTTCAATTGCCTCTCTTACGAGTCTTGATTTCGGGTGTTCTATATTTGCCAGTACTTTCGTGTTCTCAAAGTCTATTCGGTGTGACATCGTGGTGGCGTGTTCCGCAATGGATGTTGTTTTTTCCTGCTTTCTTACAGCGTTCTGGTGTTCATCACGTCTAGCTTAAATTCTTTTATTAGTTTGCCCCACATAGGTTTTATGACAGTCTGCACATGGAATCTCGTACACTCCCTGTTGTTCTAAAGGGATCCTCGTCTTCGGAGTCCTCAACACCGTACATATTTTTCTGTCTGTATTGAAAATAGTATCGATATTGTGTCTCCGTAGAATTCTTGCAATACTGTCCGTGGTCCCCTTGACATACGGTAAATAAACCTTGGTTATTGGTGTCTCATGCTCCTCGTCTGTTTGTCTCGGTTTTTGTATATTTCGGTCTGTAAATCCGTTTTGTCTCAGAGCTGTTTTTAAACTGTCCATTTCCTGTTTGATGTTATCCTGGTCAGCTAGTCTTTGTGAACTGGTTACTAAAGTCTTGACGACGACTTGTAGTTGGCCTGAGTGGTGATGAGAATTAGCATAAAAGTATCTGTTGGTGTGAGTTGCTCTATATACTGTGTGGCCAAGGGTTCCATCTTCCTTCCTATTTATCTGAACATCAAGTATTATTGGCTTCAACCTCCATGGTAAATTTTATTTTGTGAATGCTATTAAGGTGATCTAAAAATATGTTGAGTTGTGTCCCATGAGACCAAATCACAAATGTATCATCCACATGTCGTAACCATAAACTGGGTTTAACACTTGCTGTTCTTAGTGCCAACTCCTCAAGGTTTTCCATAAAAAGGTTTACTATCACTGGCGCGAGTGGTGATCACATTGGAGCTCTATCCACTTGTTTGTATATCATTGGTTAAACATAAGTGTTCTTTAGGCAGTGCCTTGTTAAGTCTACAAGGTGTTGAGGTGGTTTGTATTTTTCTATTATGATATCCAAGGCTTCGTCGATGGGGATGTTGGTGAAAAGGGACACTACGTCAAAAACTTACAAGACACTCTGGTTGTAAGACCGTTTTTCTAAGTATTTCGATGAAATGTGTCGAATTTTTCACATGAGTTGTTGGGCTAGGTATATGGCTAGGTGTTGTGTTGGCCTCAAATGTGCACCTTCTTTATGTACTTTTGGCAACCCATAGAATTTCGGACATCTCGATGACTTTTCACGCGGAATGAGTTGCTGTTGGAGATTTTTGTCGATCCTACTTGCTTGGATGTTGACCTTGGTTGTTTTCTCCAGATAAGTTGTTGGGTCAGTAGTAATTTGTTTATATTCTGGATCTTGTAGCAATGTTTGAATTTTGTTTGAATAATCCGCTGTATCTAAAATTACAGTCGCATTTCCTTTATCAGCAGGTAGAATGACAATTTCCTTGTTGAGGCGAAGTTGTTTCAAGGCCTCATTTTCTTCTATAGATAGGTTCCTTTTGGGAGGTTTAGACTTTCTTAGAACATGTGACACATCTTGTCTAATTATTTCGGCGGTGTTCGCATCTAATTTTGAAACTGCTGTTTCCACGCCACATATTATGCTCTCTGTTGGTATGTGAGAGGGAGCAATAGCGTAATTGAATCCCTTAGCCAACACGCCAATCGAGGAAGAGTTCAATTGGACCGAAAATAAGTTATAAACGGTTTTATTCGTTTCCAATTGCCGTGAAGTTAGACTGTGACCGTTATATTTCCGAGAAAAATTCGTTTTTGGGCTTCTGTTGGAGCTTCAGTCTGTTAAATTTTGCCTGTTGTTGCATTGTTATCAACTCTGCATTCGTTTCGGCCCTAAATTCGCTACTCTCATCGAATTTAATATTATCGGATGGAGTGTATTGCTTACCTGTAGGCCACAAGTAGCTTTCCATAAGATATTCGGTGTTTTTCTGTTGTTCTTCCAGAACTTTACCATGTTTTTCGAAATAACTCCTTCATCGCGGCATCGTTGTAAAAATTTTAGATCGCTCAAAAGTTTGCTTCTTTTCGCGCGTAATTTTTCAAATGTTTTACACAAATGAAAAGTATTCTCCCCGTAGAGATTCACTATATTTGTTTTTAAGTTTTCGCGGGCACTAAATGTTTTAGGTGGTTTCCGGGAATTCATGCGCGTAGTTGATAACTGATCCCTGCCGGGATCGATGGTAAAATGACGTTTCGGCAGAGTCACAGATTCAGTGACGGTAAAGTTCTGGAAGAACAACAGAAAAACACAGAATATCTTATGGAAAACTAGTTGTGCCCTACTTAGAGAAGCCATAAGTGATGTCAGAAGAGATTTGGATGTTCTTAATACTAAACTCCTAGATATCCACCTACAGGTAAGCAATACACTCCATCCGATAATATGGGATAAATTATTCGATTAGCGAATTTAGGGCCGAAACGAATGCAGAGTTGACAACAATGCAACAACAGGCAAAATTTAACAAATTGAAGCTCCAACAGAAGCCCAAAAACGAATTTTTCTCGGAAAATAACGGTCACAGTCTAACCTCACGGCAATTGGAAACGAATAAAACCGTTTATAACTTATCTTCGGTCCAATTGAACTCTTCCTCGATTGGCGTGTTGGCTAAGGGATTCAATTACGCTATTGCTCCCTCTCACATACCAACATAGAGCATAATATGTGGCGTGGAAACAGCAGTTTCAAAATTAGATGCGAACACCGCCGAAATAATTAGACAAGATGTGTCACATGTTCTAAGAAAGTCTAAACCACCAAAAGGATCTATCTATAGAAGAAAATGAGGCCTTGAAACAACTTCGCCTCAACAAGGACATTGTCATTCTACCTGCTGATAAAGGAAATGCGACTGTAATTTTAGATACAGCGGATTATTCAAACAAAATTCAATTGCTACAAGATCCAGCATATAAACAAATTACTACTGACCCAACAACTTATTTGGAGAAACAACCAAGGCCAAAATCCAAGCAAGTAGGATCTACAAAAATCTCCAACTGCAACTCATTCCGGGTGAAAAGTCATCGAGATGTCCGAAATTCTATGGGTTGCCAAAAGTACATAAAGAAGGCGCACCTTTGAGGCCAATAGTAAGCTCAATTGGATCCCCAACACAACACCTAGCCAAATACCTAGCCCAACAACTTCAACCGTTTGCAGAGGGGGCAGACTCATATGTGAAAAATTCGACACATTTCATCGAAATACTTAGAAAAACGGTTTTACAACCAGAGTGTCTTCTGGCAGTTTTGACGTAGTGTCCCTTTTCACCAACATCCCTATCGACGAAGCCCTGGATATCATAATAGAAAAATACAAACCACCTTAACACCTTGTAAACTTAACAAGGCACTGTCTGATGAACACCTATTTTGTTTACGAGAACCAACGATACAAACAAGTGGAAGGAGCTCCAATGGGATCGCCACTCTCACCAGTTATAGCGAACCTTTTTATGGAGAACTGTGAGGAGTTGGCACTAAGAACAGCAACTCTTAATCCCAGTTTATGGTTGCGATATGTGGATGTTACATTTGTGATTTGGCCTCATGGGAGGGAACACCTCAACACATTTTTAGACCACCTTAATGGCATCCATCACAAAAAAAAATTGAAGCCAACAATCAACTGCCATTCCTTGATGTTCTCATAAATAGGAAGGAAGATGGAACCCTTGGCCATACAGTATATAGGAAAGCAACTCACACCAACAGATACCTTCATGCTAATTCTCATCACCATCCAGCCCTACTACAAGCCGTCGACAAGACTTTAGTAACCAGATCACAAAGACTAGCTGACCAGGATAACATCAACCAGGAAATGGACAGTTTAAAAACAACTCTGAGACAAAACGGATTTGCGGAACACGCCACCACGATGTCACACCGAGTAGACATTGAGAACACCAGAGTACTGGCAAATATAGAAGAAATCAAGACTCGTAAGAGAGGCAATTGAAATAGCGAAAAGGCCTCACAGTCTAAACGCACGCAATGAAATTCAGAACTTATCGAATTGTTGGAAAATTCTATTTAACACCGTACCGGCCCGGACCCGTCCAATAACAACTCAACTCGAAATAACAAATCAGCAGGCGGCAGGCGTGCCCAATGAGCGCCAAGGGCCAATCACACGCAGCCGTTCACGGTGCCAACCAATAGGCGCCGAGCAGCGACTATATAACAGCGCGAGCACTTCTGAAAATCTTAGTATTCGAGTAACTAGAAGCGAAAGCAGCAGGCTACGAGAATTATGCGAACCGACCTAAAGAGGGCAGATGTGACTCTGCCGAAACGTAGTCATTTTACCATCGAAACCGGAAGGGATCAGTTATCAACTACGCGGATGAATTCCCGAAAACCACCCAAAACATTTAGTGCGCGCGAAAACTTAAAAACAAATATAGTTATAGGGAATTCATCCGCGTAGTTGATAACTGATCCCTGCCGGAATCGATTTCGGCAGAGTCACATCTGCCTATTTCGTTGATTTTCTATGTTCGCGATTTGCTTGCACGTTTTGAAGCCTATTTTGTGTCCTGTCTGGAATTCGTGTTGGAATAAGGCCAATTTCGTCTGCTTATTCCTGATGCTTAGTTTGTGCTCCTTTGCTCTAATGCGTCGGTTAGTACTTCCCACGTATGACCTTTGTGAGTCTCCGCAAGATATACTATAGACTCCGTGGTTCTCTAACTCGATTTTATCTTTTGGGTTAACGAGGACTTTGCCTATGTTCGTGTGAGGCTTGAAAATTGGCTTTATGTTGTATTTTCTCAGTACCCGTCCTATTCTGTCAGTAGTACCTCTAATAAAATGTAGGATAGCTGTATGTTTGTATTCCTCTATGTCTTTGTGGTTTTCTTCTCGTGTCTTGCTGTTAATTGCTTATTTTATAGTATGTGGTGCGTTCCCGCAATTTGTTTAGTGTATTGTTTTCAATTTGATTGAATTACTTCATTGATTTTTAAACTTCTGCACCTTTTCTAAAACATTCCGTCGGGCTAATGCTAATTGTAAACGTTTTTTGCGTGTAAAATATAGACAGTATTGACATTCGTGTTTCGCATCCCGAGCTATTTAGACGCTTGGGAGTTTCGTGTTTGTTCTCCGAACTTTTCGGTCGCTTTGATTCCGTCTGAAGAGACGACGCTTATTGTTGTTTTTTGCGTTACGATTTCGCGAGTTAGTAGCTTCGTTCGTAACGACCGCTAAACCGCTTTCATTTTGTTTCTTTTGTGTTTACAAAAGCGCATCATTTGTTGTTAAACCCGCATTTTTTTGTATGCTCAATCAATGAACATTACGTCGCTATTTTTTGTGTAACGTGTTGTCCAGACGAAGCTCTAAGAAACTGTTCCTGCTATTACGGGGCTAGCCTCTGAAGAAAGAAGAACCAAGAAAACACCAGAGCTTCGACATAAAAGGTTAGTGATAACTTTTATTTGGTGATTCGTTTATGTGACGCACGTGTTTATTGAATGTTCCGCTAAAGGTCCTTCGTCAATTATATACTTGCATTGAACCAGCATTGAACTAAAACCGCAACATCTAATTCATACATTTTTTTGAATATTCTCTATGGAATGTGCATCGAAGACATTCCATAATTTGGTCCTTCGAGCCGGATGCAATTTGAGTTAATTTCGTGCAAAGATTATCGAATAAATTACATAATTTGGTCCAACTCCGGGCCGGTACATTTGAGTTAATTTCGTGCAAAGTTTAAGGATAAAAAAAACCATTGATTTTTCGTTGCAATTATTGTTGAAAACCGCATTGAATTTTAGTTTCTTTATTTGTTAGAAGAGAAAGCAAGTTCGGGATATTCACTAATTCCGTTGGAAATAAAAAGCAATTTTTTTGCCGCCTTAAAAACTTACAAGAGATCGTTTTGTTTGTTTGGTTATTTTGCTAAATTGTTTTGAATTTATTTGACATTTGGTCAGATATTTACGACTTCAACAGTAAAAAATTGTACATTTTTGGAATAGTATTTTGTTTTCGTTCTATCGTGTTAGATCTGTTCAGTGGCGTTACAGTGATTTTAATTTATTGTTAAGATGTCAAAAACCGCTGAAAATTTACGTAAATTTAAAAATCATCGACAATCGGAGTTTAAAAGATTAGAAGATATTTATTTTGCTGCCGAGAAAGCCTTAAGAGGTGACGACGTTGAATTGATATTTAGCATGATTGATATGGTTGATTCAATATATCCCGAATTTTTTAAACACAACAACAACAATTCCATTGTTGGATTAATTTCAGATGCAAACGATGATTTTGACTTTGAGGATGACATTCGCAATAAATTTGAAAAATTGTTTTATTCAATTAGGTCTATTTTTGCTAAACTGAAATCTGTTCAGAATTCTACGCCACAAAATATAGCTCGGGAACAGGAAAGTGTTGCTTTGCCGCGAATTGATTTGCCTTCATTTAGTGGAGACATATTGGAATTTGGTACTTTTATTGATTTGTTTGATTCATTAATTCACAATAATGAAAAACTCAGTACTATGCACAAGTTCAAATATTTGCAGGTAGCTTTAAAAGGGCCTGCTTTTGAGGCTATTAAGAATTTTAAACTAACACAAAACAATTACGTGAGTGCTTATGAAACACTTTTAAAAAAATTCAAGCGAACTCGTTTAATCGCGGAGTCTCATTGGTCAGCTTTGGAACAATTCCCCCAACTAACTTCAGATAGCCCTTCAGAGGTTTGGAAGTTATTGGACGACTTCAGTGATAATTTGGAAGCACTGAAGAATTTGGGTTTACCAGTAAATCAGTGGGATTTTTGTATCGTTCAGATGATGTTGAAACGAGTTCCAAAGAATTTAGCCGCTAAATTTGAACTTTACCATGGTACTGTGACCGCTCAAGATGACTTTCCGATCCTCTCGGAAGTTGTTGATTTTTTGTCGAAGCATTGCGATGCCTTTGAACATGTTGAATTATCCCGCAAGGCAAAGCGAAGTGTTGACAAAAAGTTACCATTGAATTCAAAGCAACATTCTTCCCGGTTCATTACATCTTTGTTTGTTACTAAGAATAGAAATTGTTTAGTTTGTAAATCCGATCATGCGATTTACAAATGTTCTGAATTCTTGAACAAATCAGTATCCGCGTGGTTTAAGTTTGTTAAAGATGTTAGACTTTGTTTTAATTGCTTGAGCGATTATCATCAGTCGAATCGCTGTAAATCTTTATCCACTTGCCGCAACTGCGAACGACGCCATCACACATTGCTTCATTTTGTAAATCGTGCTGATTCAGGTATTGGGTCTGAATCTAGTGCTCCCCCCGCAAACCTGGCTTCCACATCTGGTGGATCCAGTACCATTAATACTGTTGAAAGTCCCGAAACTTCTCTACCACAGACTTCTTGTCATAGTTCACTTTTGTCATACAATTCAAATGTGTTGTTATCTACCGCTTTAGTTGAGGTATTAGATAAGCACGGTTCTTATCAAACTTCGCGATGTCTGCTAGATTCTGGTAGCATGACATCATTCATTGCGAGCAAGGCTGTGAAACGCCTTGGCTTCCGACCTACGCCCGCTTCGATTCAAGTCAACGGGCTAGGTTCTATGCAGAGTCCCTCTGCTGAGGGCTCTCTTACCCTTTCTCTTCGCTCTATAGTAAAGCGTGAGTGCAATTTTGTTGTAGATACTATTGTTTTACCCCGCATTTGCAATGATATGCCTGTTGCGCCCATTAACATGGCTAATATGACATATCTAACCAATTTGAAACTTGCTGATCCTGGTTTCAATAGCCCAGGCGCTATTCACCTTTTGTTAGGTGCCGATTTATTTTCTCAAATTTTGTTGGATGGACGCCTTCTGGGAAAGTAAGGTGTTCCTGATGCTATTAACAGTGTGTTTGGTTACATCCTTATGGGTAGAGTGTCTTCGAGTTCTGTTAACTCTCACTCTCAGTCGGCCATAAACCCAACTTCGCTTTGTTGTAAAATTGAAGATGTAGTATCATTAGATGATTCACTCCAAAGGTTCTGGACAATTGAAGATGTTCCTACCGCACTGGTTCAGTCCCCTGATGATCTTATCTGCGAAAAAATATTTTCCGAGGGATGCAGGAGATTGGATTCATGTAGATTCGTTGTGCCCCTTCCTTTTCGAAATACACTTCCTGCTTTTGATGGAATGTATAATCTCGCCGTACAACGTTTCTACTATTTAGAAAGACGTCTTCTACAGCAACCAGATCTCTACAAATAATATTGTGATTTTCCCAAAAAGTATTTGGAGCTGGATCATATGGAGTTGGTTCCTGATCCATCTACTGCTTCTGATTGTTACTACATACCGCATCATTGTGTTTTGAAACCTGATAGTAGCACAACCAAACTTCGTGTAGTGTTTAATGCATCCGCTAAGATACCTCATCGGTTATCTTTGAATGATTTTTTGTTTATCGGTCCCAAGTTGCAGCAAGACATTATCGCTATTTTGTTGACCTTACAGAATTTAGTTTTGGCTCACCTGCTTGCTATAGAAAACTTTTCTAGTTGTGAACTTCACACATTTGGTGATGCTTCTGAGAAAGGTTATGCTGTTGTTTATTTTGTGTTCGAAACCGCATCTGGATTTCGTCAAAGTTTTTTTGTGTTGTCTAAATCGAAAGTTGCCCCTTTGAAAACTTTGTCACTTCCCAGATGTGTGCTTGAGTTCTTACCGCTAAGTTGGCTCATTATGTTTATGAGCAATTCAATAGTCGTTTGTTGTTCAAGGTGATTCGTTGCTTGTCAGATTCCACGGTAGTCCTTTCATGGCTTAGTTCTTCCCCGCACCGTTGGACATTTGTCAGTAATCGAGTTGCTTACATTCAGGAAAAATTTCCTTCTTCGCATTGGTTTTACATTCATTCTTGTGATAACCCCGCTGACTTGGGTTCCCGCGGCACTTTGCCATCAGAGTTATTAGGCAATACACTTTGGTGGAAAGGTCCACAATTGTTGATTACCGCTTGTTTGCCACATGCTTGCTCAGACTCAAGCATGTCACCGCTAGTTATGACTGAAGCCCGTATAGTGGCGCTTCAAGTCACCGCTTTACCAAATTTATTTGGTACTTTGTTAGAAGAACATTCTTCTATTAATCGCATTACCCGCATTATAGCTCATATTTGTCGCTTTGTTGATAACGCCCGCAATCCAGACCGCAGGGGCTCTGGATCATTTTTGGCTGCTGAGTTATATCAGGCTCAGCTTCGCATTGTTCGCTATGTTCAAGATCAATATTTTTCTAAAGAGATTTCCCTTCTTCGAGAACGAAAACTTTTGCCCAAATCGCTTCGTAAACTTTCGCCGTTTCTTGATGAACAGGGAACTCTTAGAGTTGGTAGTAGATTGGCTAATGCTCCCATGCCGTTTGACACTAAATTTCCCGCACTGCTACCAAGAAAAAGTCGTTTGACTAATCTAATTGTCAAAGATTGTCATGTCACCAATCTTCACACAGGAATCCAAACCGTTCAATTTCTTTTGCAGCAACGATTTTGGATTCTATCCGCAAAGAAAGTAATTCGTAGTGTCATAGCTCATTTAAGACGTGTCGTTGGAGATCAAATCCTAACCTACGAAGAACTTTCTACTGTATTTGCACAGGTCGAAGCAGTTTTAAACTCGCGACCTATAACCCCTTGTAGCAACGATCCATCGGATCTTACCGCCTTGAGTCCTGGAATGTTTCTTACCATGGAACCTTTAACAGCACCTCCTGAATCTGATTTCTTATCTGTCCCATCTAATCGTCTCAACAGATGGCAGTTACTGAGTCGTTTGCATCAGGCATTCTGGAAACGTTGGTCGCAAGAATATTTACATACTCTTCATCAACGGAGTAAATGGACTGATCCCTCCGAGGTTGTTAAGCCAGGTACTCTTGTTATTTTGAAGCAAGACACTTCACCTCCTTTGAATTGGCCATTAGGGCGCCTTACTGACGTACATCCTCTAGGTGATGGTGTTGTACGCGTTGCTACAGTTAGAACTGCAAGTGGTACTTTGAAGCGACCTCTTGTAAAGCTTTGTCCACTGCCAGTGGACCCTTAGTTTTGAAATAAGTAATTCAAGGCTGGCGGAATGGTGCGTTCCCGCAATTTGTTTAGTGTATTGTTTTCAATTTGATTGAATTACTTCATTGATTTTTAAACATCTGCACCTTTTCTAAAATATTCCGTCGCGCTAATGCTAATTGTAAACGTTTTTTGCGTGTAAAATATAGACAGTATTGACATTCGTGTTTCGCATCCAGAGCTATTTAGACGCTTGGGAGTTTCGTGTTTGTTCTCCGAACTTTTCGGTCGCTTTGATTCCGCCTGAAGAGACGACGCTTATTGTTGTTTTTTGCGTTACGATTTCGCGAGTTAGTAGCTTCGTTCGTAACGACCGCTAAACCGCTTTCATTTTGTTTCTTTTGTGTTTACAAAAGCGCATCATTTGTTGTTAAACCCGCATTTTTTTGTATGCTCAATCAATGAACATTACGTCGCTATTTTTTGTGTAAAGTGTTGTCCAGACGAAGCTCTAAGAAACTGTTCCTGCTATTACGGGGCTAGCCTCAGAAAAAAGAAGAACCAAGAAAACACCAGAGCATCGACTTAAAGGTTAGTGATAACTTTTATTTGGTGATTCGTTTATGTGACGGCACGTGTTTATTGAATGTTCCGCTAAAGGTCCTTCGTCAATTATATACTTGCATTGAACCAGCATTGAACTAAAACCGCAACATCTAATTCATACATTTTTTTGAATATTCTCTATGGAATGTGCATCGAAGACATTCCAGTATGATTTTTGTATCCGTTTTTCTTTAGTTCTTCTGCTATAATTTCAATTTCTTCGTTTTTAGTGTTAGGGTCTGTTAATCTAAATGATCTGGAAATAAGGGTGTTGGCTGGATCTGCGCTGTGTGATGGAGTGACGTGGCGTTCAGGTATCTATTGGTGTGTGTTGGTTTTCTGTAAACTGTAACTTGAAACTGTCTGTTTGGTGTTTTGGTAACAGGAACAAATGGGAGACGGTTAACTTGTTCTAATTCTAAGGTGAACTGTATGTTAGGATGTAAGGTGTTGATATATGTCAGAAAATGTTCCAATTCGGCTTCTCCATGTGGCCAGATGATGAAAATATCATCTATGTATCAAACCCATAACATTGGTTTAAGCTTAGGATTCTAGAGAGCTTCTCCTTTGAAATAAATCATGAAGAGATTGGCTATTACTGGTGACAGCGATGAGCCCATGGGAGCACCCTCTGTTTGTTTGTATATTTGTCCATTGTATGTAAAATATGTGTTGTTTAGGCAGTGTCTGGCGAGTTCAATGATGTGGGTTGGGAAATTTTCTTTCTTGGATATCTTCTCTATAGCTTCGTTGACTGGAATGCTTGGGTTTAATGACTTTACATCTAGGCTAGCAATGATGTCGGTGTTGTTCATATTTAGATGTATTTTTCTAATGAAATATTCAGAGTTTCTCAGATAAGAATCCGCTTCCTCCACTTTAGGCTGCATAAACTTGGCTATGTATTTTTCCAGTTTTTGGGTTGCTGAGTTTACAGCACTTACAGACTTATGGGAACTCCTTCTTAATGTATATCTTCGGTAGTGTATTCTTCCTGCGTTGTAAGTTTGTTGAATTCCTCAAATGATAGTTCCAGAAAATCCGTTCGTCAATAGATGTTATTAAGATGCCAGTTTTTGCTTAATGAACAAATACTAGCTGTCCACTCTCATCCTTCCCCATCATACATTTAAGAGTTCAGTAGTGTTGGGTTTTATGACTCTTTTTAGTGAGCCGGCTCATTTCGTTCAGCTCACCAAAACGAGTCGTTCACAATGAGTCGTTCATTTGAACGATCTCCTAAAACAAAGTCGTTTAGCCTTAGGCGGATTTATATAATGTCTCTACTTGTGTAGTTTACTGCTCAAATTTATATTAAAGTTTTGCAGATCATTAACTTACGTAAATACAAAAATTTTATATTTTGGTAACAAAAATAAGAAAAAACTCTAAACATTAAAATGTAAACATTCTAAACTCTCAAAACAAATAAAATTATTATGCTTACTTATAACCCAAATAGAAATTTATATAACAAAAACACTGCAAAACAATAACAACCCTGTGCCTTAGTGCCTGTGATAATAAAAATTTTAAATACCTATTCATAGATTCGTTGAAAATAAAACCTTCCGACTGAATTTTAAAATAATACCCTTCATCTCATCAACCAGACGGCTGACGGCTCTTTACTCTCCACTGCTCCGAGCCGAGGTGACTGTGCCGGTCGAAAGATTGAACGTTGAATGTTCAGCACATCCTATGACTCTCGACTCGCTCGAGCTGAATGACTCTTTTAATGGCAAACTGAACGAGCTGTTTGACTAAACTGTGCCGCTCATTCGTGGCACATGTAGAGGAGTCGTTCGTTTTGAACGACTCATTCACGAACGACCCAAGCCTAGAGTTCAGATGGCCCAGGAATCTCTATACTTCTTCCTGTCAGTGTTGCCAAATAATGAAGACGTCACTGAAATACCTGAACCAGAGCTCGAATTCTTTGTAGTAAATCTTCATTGCCTGTTATTGGCACCTTTCCATATAGATATGATTAGGGAGAAAGGAAAGCTGATGGGTAGTATAGTTTCTTGTATGTAAAACCAATGTTTCTGAAAAGAACAGTCCTTAAGGCAATATTACCAAAAATCCATAATTGTATCTATTGGCAATTGTCTGCTCTCGATAAAGCTTTCATCTTCTGGAGTTTCAGTCTCATTTTGAGAGATTCATCTAATGACACTTTGGTGAAACGGTTTTGGGCATCAAAACTCACTAAGCAATCCATTGTAGATAGAAACAAGCTATCACAAGGCCCTACTGACACAGTTGGATATTTGAAAATATTAGGCGAACAGAATGGTTGCCCAATGTCACAACTAGTGCAGAAAGCTCATCAAGTGTCTGAAGTCTTAACACCACAATGTGTACTAAATTAATTTGAAATTATAGTAAATACATTTCGATTTTGTACTTGATGTCTGTTGTTTAATCATTTTGGGTAGTAACATTTTTATTCACAGCAGAATTTAGGCAATTGTTATCAGTTTTTACAAAATTTATGTAAGTCCATGAAATTTAAGCATGTTCAAAATGTTCAGTACTTTTGTGTTGTCTTTGAACTTTAGCACTAAATAACTGACTTCTATGAGATGTTATGAATGTTCCAGTTTTTGAGAAAAGCCTCTTGCAAAGCACTGACTTAAAACCAGAGCCAGGAGTGTACCCAGCTTTTGGTTTAGGGAGGGGCAAATTAGAAAAAAAAATGTCCTAGGGGAAGGCAAATCAGAAAAAAAAAATTCTCCTAGAGATCAGAAAATTTTTTGGGCCAGGGAGGCAAATCAACAAATTTATGGGAAGGTTTAATGATGCACAGTAGGTTTTTCAGGTTCAGGGTGGGCTCAGTAAGCCCTAGAATACAGCCAAATAATTTCTTCACAAAATTGCTTAAATTTGGATAAATATATGAATTAATATAATTTAGAATAATGCTAGAAATATATATGTCCATAATAAAGAGTTGTTTTATTTTTTAAGTCTAATACTTAGTACAGTGGTACGACATATTACACATTATGAGGATATGTGTTGCATTGTTGGTTGAATTAACCTTTAAAGGTTAGGGAGCAGGCAGTAGTATGTTTCATATGTAGGCAATGATTAGCATTCAAATATCTATCGCAGAAACTAAAGGTGACCTGCTAGTTTATTCTAATGCACTCCATACCATCAGCTTATATGCTTTTCTTATCTCACCTGCTTGGAAAGTCAGGGTAATTTTAAATTAGCAAGAAGTTAATTTGGTCAATTAGTACCTTATTTTGATAATCAACATAAAATAAAAAATGGTGTATTCTGTAATGTTGAACAATTCTTAATTGCAATCATAATGGACAACAAAAGTGCAAATAAAAAGTAGTTTCAATTCTATAGCCCAAATAGTAATAGTTTAGTTCACAAACTCATAATTGTGCTTTTGCTAACAAAAGTGCAAATAAAAAGTAGTTTTAATTCTAAAGCTCAAAAAGTAATAGTGTAGTTCACAAACTCATAATTGTGCTTTTGCTGAGTCCCATACAAATATGAGGCAGGGCACATTGGATTCAGAATGATGTCTAGAAAAATGTGTGAAATTTTTGAATTAACACAAACAATTACAAGTCATTAACAAATTAAATAAGATAATAGAGATTTTTATTTTATGAAATAACTACAAAATTTTTTTTGTTGACAAAAATATCTTTCCAATAAAAAAATTCTGACTTCTGGAACTCTAATTCTATTAATAATAGGTTTAATTTTGAAAATAAAGCTCCAAATGACAGTTTCAATATACTAATAACCAATAACATTTTTTAGTTTCCTTAAACATGGCAAGAAAAATAATGGTTAAAAAACAAACATTAATATTAGGTATTTTATTTCCGTATTATATGAGATTAAGTATTCTGGCATTGTTTGCAGTTGTTGCAATCTATTAAGTTATTAACTGTAGAAGTTTCCAAAGAAAATATATTGTCTTTTGCAAATACAGTAGTCTAGCACTAAAAACAAAAGAGATAAGGTAAATTCTAGGCACACCTTATCCTTATTTTCCCTACATAGACTGTATAATATAATGTTGTGCAGATTCCTACATTCATTAATATTTTGTCAACTAAATATAACCATAATATTAACACTCTTAAGTAGTCTCTGAATGATTGACAAGGTAAATATTTATTTTAATTGTTATATAAGTTAACTAATTGAAAATGAAATTGTAGTACAAACTACATCAAAAAATTTGAAAAAAAAAGTTTGACAATACCGCCTATTTAAAAAAAAAGAAAATTAAAAATAGGCAACTCATTACTGCAAGATTCTTGAGAGGGTCTTAGATTATTCTGCCTATAATAACATAATTGTTTATTCTGATCAATTTAAAGGTGACAAACTTTATTTCAAAAGCAATTAGACCTTACTTATTATATATATATATATATATATATATATATATATATATATATATATATATATATATATATACTATACACATGTTCTTGGACATACCTGGTCCTTTATTAACTTCTGTTTCAACTTGCACAGGTTCCTGATCTTCAGTTTGCTCAGATGTATCCAAATCCTTTTCATTCATTTTAGTGTTATTACTTAAGCCAGTATGTGAATTGTTCAGTTCTGAGTCTTCATTATTTTTGTCTACAGTATCCCCATGATTAATACTTGCATTCAAAGTTTTCATTTTACCTAGAGAGTTTTTATTTCCTACCTTACTGCTTATATTTATCTCAGTTACACAAACACTATCTTCTTGCTCTATATTATGTTTACTACTACTGTCAGACCTATTTTTATTTTTTTTATTTAGAACTTTAGCAGTATCAGTTTTATTATTTAAACTTGTTGCAACTTCATTATTTTGCAACAATGTGACTTCTGATGTATTATCTTTAGTTTGCAATTGATCTTTCTCTGAATTTATTTCTACATTTTCAGCTGCATTGTAAGACTCATTTATTGTTTCTTTGCTTTTATGCACCTTACTTTTAACCACTTTTTTATACTTATGATAAAATGTATCTTTTGTTTTTGAGGTTTTTTCAAAAATCCCATCGATAATTTTCTTCGTAGTTTCTAGTAATATACCTTTCTCAGTTTCATTAACTGAAACATTCTGTAACTTTTGTTCAATCTCATTAATATCTCCTAGAAGTTTTTTTAAACATGTTAAGCTTTCTTTGATACAATCCAAAATGTCTTCTTGCGTTGACATTATTTCACCTAAAACAATATTTATTTGATTCAACTTAAAAAACTAGAAAACGTATTACTGTGGTCACAAAATTAGAGTTTAGAAAATATACTGTTTTTCCCGCCTAAACTGCAAAATCTTCATCTTTACTTTTTCAGCAAAATAATAATTAAGAATGAATAAACAGCAGTAATTTTAAACATAATAATAAATTTTCTCAATACTTACTTTGAAATTGATATACCTATTTTTTAAATATCAAAGCCCAACAACGCCATTTTATATAATGTCAAATTACTGGAATTACCACGGAAATTACTTAAATGTCAACGTAAACGATAGGATTATTTTACTGAAAAGACATGCTCAATTCGTCATTCGAACTTGTTCGTTGACGAGTATGACGTCATGCCGTGACACCATTTGGATTCATCAATATTTTATAAATAGCAAGCAACACTTCTCGGCTTTGCACAGATTGTAAAGCATATTATTGCGGCACTTCACTTGGTGTTAGCGTATTTTTGTTTTGTATCGCTATATTCGTCCAAATATTTGATGTATTCGCAAATATTCCAAACGTGCCATCCACACATATCGCAAAACCCTCAAACATGTCAAATATGTTTGAATACGAACGATGCAATTATGGATGCGGCTTATTTGACTCCTTTGATGTGTATTGAAAACCGACAACTGGACGGTAAGACGTATTTGCTCTTAGCGGTATTCGACTTATTTGTTCAAATAAGGCAAACAATAGCGGATAACCTCTCCACACATGACCGTTTTTGGACAAATATAGCAAATAGACGAATACGCTACACCAAGTGAAGTGCCGCCATTACGCCTTCATATTTTATCTGTCATGGTCATAGAGCTATTATATACGTAGAGTGAATTAGGTATGGGCGTTATTGTAAGTGGCAGTGTAATAACAGTAGAAAGAGAAAGACAATATCAGGGAGCGCTTGCTATGTCTCTACCTTACCAATAGTAGGCGTCACCCAAAAAGGTTTATACGTAGAGTGAATTAGGTATGGGCGTTATTGTAAGTGGCAGTGTAATAACAGTAGAAAGAAAAAGACTATATCAGGGAGCGCTTGCTATGTCTCTACCCTACCAAGAGTAGGCGTCACCACTGACACTGACCAATCAGGAACGACACGCTTATTCTCTCTCTCTTTCTATTGGGTGAGTTCAGCAGATACAAACTGTTGTTAACGTTTGCTAACGTTTCATGTTTTGTGCTGCACGTTTCATGTTTTGTGCAGCACAAAACATGAAACGAAAGCAAACGTTAACAACAGTTTGTATCTGCTGAACGCACCCATTGATATTACATGAATTTCGCTACTTCACGTGCTCTACAGTATTAACCTCTTTGGGCGTCACCACTGACACTGACTAATCACGAACGACACGCGTATTCTCTCTCTCTCTTTCTATTGATATTACATGAACTCCGCTACTTCACGTGCTCTACAGTATTAACCTCTTTGGCCATGGTTCGCATCCAAAGAGGTTTATACGTAGAGTGAATAGGTATGGGCGTTATTGTAAGTGGCAGTGTAATAACAGTAGAAAGAGAAAGACAATATCAGGGAGCGCTTGCTATGTGTCTACCCTACCAATAGTAGGCGTCACCACTGACACTGACCAATCAGGAACGACACGCTTATTCTCTCTCTCTCTCTTTCTATTGATATTACATGAATTTCGCTACTTCACGTGCTCTACAGTATTAATCTCTTTGTTCGCATCAAGTTGATGTGTCGAATATGTAGATTAGATTTAAACATAATCTAATGTCGGCACTAATCGAATTATTTTAATGTATTTTATTATGTAGATATTATAAACCTAAAACAAACTAAAATATTTGTTTATATACAACATTGCCTAACGAGTTGAAAAATAGTTCTTCAATCAAAAAACAGTTTAAAAAAATCAACTTTATTAAGTTCGCAAATTTTATATTTCAACCCGACAACTTGAATGTATAATAACAATAACGGACTGATTACAATAAGAAATAAAAAATTAAAATTAGATGCGATTTTGCAACTGCATCTTCGGCATCCAAGGTCATCCCAGTTTTTTATATGATGGCATATGTAACAGCTGAAATAATTACTCATACCGAAAATTCAAATCCCTATCGAATTAATGAGGAAGTTGAACTTCTGATAATTCGATCTTGCTTGGTTCCCTGGATATGGCGGTTTCATTTCTGGCATCTTTGAATCATATTGGTATACGATACTAAATTTTCAAGATTTTTCAATCTATTGAACGCAAGACAATATATTGTTTCTAGTGGAGAACCTTTATCAGTTGCGCTTCCCCAACAGATTGAATTCTAGAATAATTATTTATGTATATAGTACATATAACTGAATTTAATATTTTATCGCGAAATGAATTCTGACATCCAAGAGTTTCAGGAAAAACTAGCTCACAGAGACTCCAAATCAAGAATCGATGTATGTAACGCCGTTTCCCTGTGATTCCTAGTATAGAAATCACACGAAAAAAAGGTTTACTAAAACCTGTCAAAGAAATTACGATACTAACTTTTCGAGATTTTTCAATCCATTGACCGCAAGACAATATATTGTTTCTAGTCGTAATTTTTTTTACAGGTTTTAGTAAACCTACGAATTTTTCCGTGAGATTTCTATCCTGGGAATCACAAGGAAACGGCGTTGCACACAGTACGATTCTCGATTTGGAGTCTCTGTGAGTTAGACAGATTTTCGTGAAACTCCTGAATGTCGAAATTCATTTCGCGATAAAACATATTGGTATAAACAAAGTATATGAATGTTATGACCAGAAGTCCATAAATTATAATTGTCCATATTCTGGGGCTATGCAGTTATGTGACGAATGGAGCTCATTATTCAACCCTTTGTTCGTATTTCTAGGAGTTCATCTTTATCGATTTATTCTTATTGAGGAAATAATATTGGCCTATTATGTTTATTTGTTTGTTGTAGCTAAAACTTCTTTATCGGTAAGCACATGATCACCGGCTGGAATCTATATATAAATAGGCAAAGACAAAACGATTAGGTACCATTTTCTTCTTTTTCTTCATTTTTGTTTTGTTTAGTAGCTACTGACGACCTTCAGTGCAGAATGCTAATATTATTTTATAATATTGATTCAGTCATTAAATAAGATTTAATAAAAAATCATTATTTACGTCCATACTGTCAACGCCAAACAACTGACAGCCCTACCGCCACCAGACGGTCAAAACTCAAAACATTGAGTAATTATATATGGAGGGCGCGAACGTTAGATGCTGTTATATTCTTAGTGCATGTACTTATCGAAGTGGCACGCAAGCGTTGTTATTGTTTAGTGGTAAAATAGTCAATGTAGTAGATCAGTATTGATTTTTCGGACGCGTTGCAGTAACTTTTATATTAAATATTCTGTTTTTAATTTAATTATTTGGTTAATATATTATTATCACAACCTTCCCGAAGGTGTTGTGCAAAAATTGTCAGACAGCGGACAATAGAGAATGTATTAAATATTTAAGTTCTCCTAGGGTTGTTGGTCCTCTCTTTTCTTTAATATTCCTGAACTTGATTGAAACCGCAAATAACGAAAACTTTTAGGTTGTAAAGAACAATCTTCCAATTATTATATCGAATATTTTGCCAGAAGCGGTTCCAGTCAAAAATTTGGGGGATCATTCATTTCTCAAAATATTTCGATTACCGATATTTGATTACATTTTTATTTCAATAGATTTGTCAATATGAGTGAACAATTTTGGTCATTACATCTACTTTTCCGATTTCTCCACAACTCTGTTTCTTATAAAAATATACTTTTTACAATTTCATGAAATAGGGTCGAATTTTGACTATTGGGCAACCATTAGTATCTATTAAAAAGGTTTGACTTCTTCTTGTTACGGACAATGGAACTTAACTTTCTCTACTACTAGAAGTAGGCTAATCCATTGGTTTGATTGGTCTAGACATTTGAATATTGATTTTTTGATAACGATTGATATTGGTTGACAAATGAAGGCATTATTCATTTGTGGTAGCTGGATTTCGAAAGTGTTTTTTTTCTTCATTTCTTGAAGATCTAGTTGGCGGCACAAATAGAATTGTGAAGAAACGAACTTACAAGGCTCGTTCAGAAATGTATAGTACAACTGTGTTCTTGTCAAAATTTCTTTGTCAGTATAAAGGCTTTAAACTGGCTCTCCTTTCTAATTGGAATTGAAAATAAATGATAATATTCAAATTCGAAAATGTGGGATATTTTTCCAAAATGACCTCGCATAGATTAATAATTTTGTACATAACGTGTTTAATGAACATAGACTTTTATCTATAAGTTGAGCCTCACACATTTTTTGATTTTGACCCATTTTTGATTCGAGATGCTTTTCATTTTACTGTAATGTTTTTATTTTCACAACCGGGTTCTGTTCAGTTCTTGGATTTATTTCAAAACACACTCCAACTAACTCTAATTTATTTCCACTACTTTAACACAATTTATATTCATA
This sequence comes from Octodonta nipae, assembly GCA_034190945.1. Taxonomy (NCBI): domain Eukaryota; kingdom Metazoa; phylum Arthropoda; class Insecta; order Coleoptera; family Chrysomelidae; genus Octodonta; species Octodonta nipae. The sequence goes on along the minus strand of CM067221.1, from coordinate 54,381,459 downwards.
GAACTATTTACAATTTATCTCTACTTATCTATACGGCACTCGAATACTGAATGAATGCTTCCTTGCCTCTCCGTATTTATATAATTCTTCTCGGAATTTTCCAGAACGTCAAAGAGCCGCCGGGACTACACTAAAGCAAGCCGATTCACATTGCCCCCTGCTCGAGACCAATTCGTCCCGGAATGTCCCAAAATCCTTCCTGCGGTGGCGATATTTACAGAACTCTACATTTCGACTACTTTAACACAATTTATATTCACTGAACTATTTACAATTTTTCTCTACTTAACTATACGGCAGTCGAATACTAAATGAATGCTTTCTCAGCTCTCCGAATTTATATATTTCTTTGAAGATGCGAGATGTAAGACCGACATCTAGGATTTTCGAGAGAATCAGTACACAGAGGTTCCGAATCTGGAGCCGTTCCGTGTAATTGCTGTTCTCCCTTAACTCCTAGGACAGAATGTCACGATCAAATTTTCCGGTTAGTTCACCTGTCAGATATATTGAATACTCTCTTCGAGGTGTCATTCCTTTGTACGCAAGACAATATATATTATATATTATATATTATATATTATATATTATATATTATATATTATATATTATATATTATATATTATATATATATATATATATATATATATATTATATATTATATATTATATATTATATATTATATATTATATATTATATATTATATACATTGTTTCTGGTCAGGGAACTTTCATCAGTTGCGCTTCCCACAATTGAATGTCCTCTGGAATATTTCTTTATGTATTTGAAACATTTCGTTAAATTTGAAGACGCGAGATGTAAGACCGACATCTAGGATTTTTGAGCGAATCAGTACACAGAGGTTCCGAATCTATAATATATAATATATATTGTCTTGCGTACAAAAGAATGACACCTCGAAGAGAGTATATATTTCTTCTCGAAATTTTCTAGAACGTTAAAGAGCCGCCGAGTAATTGACTGGATTCTTCGAGAAATCCATCCAAGCAAGCCAACGACCTCGATGCGCCAGACGAACCTTTCGTATTCGCCGAAAATTCGGAGGAATGTCGCTTCTATGAATTATCGGATGATGACCGATTGCACCAGTTACCGGATAAATTCTCGTAAATTGCTCCCACTTTAAGACCATTTCGCCCCGGAATGTCCCAGAATCCCTCCTGGTGTGACGATATTTGCAGGACTCTACATTTCGACAGTGGGAAGTTTGTTGGAAGTAACAGTCAACGGTCTTCGAATCTGGGGTGCGAATATTGAGACAGCATAGAAGGATGTCGATGCCACTGAATCGAAAAGTTTCCATAATACTTGTCACCAGCCTCCAATTCAGTCTACCCTAGCCACAGGCTATCTTTGGGACCGCCAATTTCATAAGGTTCTTCTCCATCATCACAGTCCTCAATTCTACCAGAGTATATATGTTCGCTTGTCCTGCAACAGTGTTTTCGTTATAGAAGATGTCTCTGGTACCCACTGGCTGTTTATCTTTGAGATGAAGTACCTTCCCTACCACTGGATCTTGCGCTTGCTTTTAGCTTCTGGAACTGGCAGTACTTTTTAGCAAACACCTTGGCTATTCCTCTGGACATCCGGAGATCTCGAGCCACACAATGAGCCAGGGTATATTGTAAGGGCACCTCAAATAGGTCTCGAGGATAATCTCTCGTTACGTCGTGCTGCACTTTCTGCCCATCAGAGTACAGTGCCATAAACTGCTCGAAGGTCATCTCGTCATCGGGTGGTTGGATGCTGCGGACTTGGGCTTGGTCAACTTCGCTGTCATGAATTTCGGCATAAGGTGCTAACCTGTTGAAATGTACCACCTTTGGTTTTCCTCGAGGTGGCTTCCTTATCCTGTAGACAACAACGTTGATCTTCTTTACAATTTGGTAAGGCCCCTCCCAAGATCTTTGCAGCTTGGGCGAATATCCACGATGACGTTGCGAGTTATACAACCAAACAAGATCATCATCTTGGAATTCCCCGCCCTCGGCTCTGATGTCATAGCTTCATTCGGGCACTGACATTCTCGATATTCAACCGGACTCTTTGATGGATGTCGTTCATCTTTTGACGTAGCTGACTGACATAATCTTCACCTGCGGTCTCTTCTCTTGGGGGACATCCAAACTTCAAATCGCATGGTAGCCGTAATTCTTGTCCCATAATAACACTTACCCTCGGACTCATGCACAGACGAACGATATGCCATTAGAAACAAGTGAATATACTGGTCCGAGTCTCTTTGGTGGTCAGAGAATACCTTTGACAAATGGCGGTTAATAGTCCTATTCATCCGTTCTACCATCCCATCGGATTGAGGGTGTAATGATGTTGCCCGTGTTTTATTGATCTTCAATAGTTTGCAAACGTCTTGAAAAAGTGTAGACTCGAAATTTCTACCTTGGTCTGAGTGCAACTCCTAAGGAACACCAACACGGCTGATCCATTCCTTGACAAGGGGATCAGTAACGGTCAAAGCTTCTTGATTCTGCAAAGCATAAGCTTCTGTCCATTTACTGAAATAGTCCATCACCACCACATTATACTTATTTCCGGCTGCCCTCGTTATATTGCTTCATAGGAGCTTTTGCTCGCTTCTGGGGCCCATTACTTGCTGCACAAACCGTACATTTCCGGTACCAATCCTTGACATCTGTTTGACAGTTTACCCAATAGAAGCGTTCTCTTAACTCCCCCAGGGTTTTCGTCACTCCCAGATGTCCTCCGGTTGTACCGTCTTGTAGTTCTCGCAAAACTTCCGGTCTTGTATTTTTGGTGATTACAATCTGTTTTCTGTTCTTGCCTCCTCTGGAGTTTCCACCATGGGCTTCAGAAATCCATTCTCCAGGCTGAGGGAATTCCACTGAGCCCAGTATGACTTTATGGTGGTTTGCGGTCTTCTTCGTTCCACCGGATAACTTCTTTTGACTCCGGATCCAATTTTTGATCTTTCTAGATCTCCTAAGATTGCCAGTGGTCATCAATGGCGGTAGTTCTATAGAGAACAGCCGTTTTTCTTCAACTCGCTGACAGTGTTTGCATTCATCAGGGCATGGTCTCCTCGATAACCCATCAGTATTCTTATGGCTTGTTCCAGCGCGATGTATAGTCTCGAAATCGAATTTTCAATCCACTTGGCCACTTGTCCTTCGAGGTTTTTAAACTGCAAGAGCCACTTCAGTGCTGCGTAATCACTCCTCAAGAGGAATCCTTTACTATAAACGTACTTGTAGAAATGTTCTATCCCCTTTACCACAGCCAAGAGTTCCCTGCGGGTACCGCAATAATTCCGTTCTGACTTGCTCAAGGTCTTGCTGAAATATCCGATGACTTTCTCCTGGCCCTCTTGGATCTGCGAAAGCACCGCACCAATTCCGACATTGCTTGCGCCTGTATCCAAGATGAAGTTCCCATCTGGTACAGGATAACTTCAAACGGAAGCAATGCTCCTTTCAGTGCCTCGAATTATCGGTGGCATTCCACGTCCCACTGGTACCGCACCTTCCCCTCTGTGAGGAACAGAGGGGAACTGCTGACACTTCATGGGACTTAACTTTAGTCCGGAACTTCGAAGTCGCTGAAATACCTCCTCTAGGTTCTTCACGTGGTCTTTAAACGATTTTTCAACCACGATAATGTCGTCAAGATACACCATGCACATTTTCCGTGAAAGCCCTTTTAACACTGTTTCCATCAATCCTTCAAAAGTCGCTGGACCATTACACAACCCAAACCACATCACCGTGAATTGGTAAAGGCATGAGCCGATGGTAAAAGCAGTCTTTTCTCGGTCTATTTTAACAAGCTCCATCTGCCAGTAGCCGCTCTCCAAGTCCGGGGTGGAAAACATCTTCGAACCAGCCAACGAATCTAGGGTATCGTCTATTCTTGGAAGAGGATAGCTGTCTTTCTTTGTAACGTGGTTTAATTGCAGATAGTCCACGTAAAATCGGGTCGAACCTTCTTTCTTTGTAACCAAGAGAACTGGAGAAGTACAATGGCTATTGGATGGTTCAATAAGACCTTCTGCCCCCATTTCGCGAACTATCCTGTCGGCTTCTTCTCTTTTAGGGGTAGTCTTCTCGCTGACTGTTGAATAGGTTGAGCGCCCCCGTCATTAATTTTATGTTTCACCATATCAGTTCGTTCTCATTTTCCGTTCCCTGCTTCGAAGATATCCTGTTACTTTCTAACGAAGTCTCTCAATTTTGCTTTTTGAATTGATTTCAAGTTCTTGGATGAATATATGATGAGTCTTTCCAGTTTCTCAGATAGTTTACCTGGTGGTATTAGCATGTTGTGTGCTTCTGGCTACAGAGGAAACTGTTGAACAGTGCCCCAAAATTTTTTCTTACGTTAACGCAACCGAGTAATGGTTCAGGTTCATTACTCTTGTTGGCACAATCTACTTGGAACGAAACAGGGTCTTTCCCAGTGCGATTCCTCTGCCTACATTTTCGTCGGGATCAAACATCATCACTGTTACAGCTTTAGCTTTCCTTGTCTCTGTTTGCAGTTGCCATTTTGTTGGTTTTATCATTGTCTCTAAAACAATGTTGGGCCTTATTACTGTTTTCGTCGCCCCAGTGTCCAGCAGCATTGCAAATTGCGTCCTATTAATAAGGCCATCTACAAAGACACTGTTAACGTGGTTGCGTAGCGAAGCGTTGATAGTTGGGGCTTGTTGGCTACATGTCGACGATGGTCTCTTTACATTGACCTTCTTTAGTTTCCCTGACGAGGAAGTTGGTACTCCGTTGGTACTTCCTCTACTATCTCCCTTAGAGGCGCTTAATCATTTCCGCCATCTTCTCTACAGGTGTTTTTCGCAGCCACGAATTCCAGAGCTCGAGCCAGTGCATCCACTAATTGATTCGGTCGAGTTAGTATCAATGCATGTCTGACTTCCTGATTCCGGAGTCTATCTAAAACCCTTGGACTGCTAACCTTTCCATAACATTTTCCGGTGTGGCTGGATAGGCAAGGAGAACCAGACGGCCAATATCAGCTTCAAACTCTTCTAGGGATTCATTAGCTTTTTGGTGGCGATTATTCAGTTGGGAGTGATAAACGTGCTCCAAATGGGTTTATCCATACCTCAGTTCTAAGTGTTTGATCAGTTGTTCGTAGTCTTCTTGCTCAGAGGCATTCACGCAAAATATCTGCAGCATCTCCTTTTAAGGCGAGGATTAGTGCTATTACCTTCTCCTCTGTCAACCATCCGTTTAACTTTGCTGCAGCCTCGAATTGTGCCTGTAATTAGCCCATGACGATTTTCAATCAAATTGGGGAGGTTTCATTTTGTGTCTTGTCCCCTCGAGTCCACTTTTCGAATCCACAACTTCTGGACTGTTTCTGCGTTCGATTTTTAATTGTGTTTCTCCCCTTTGTATTGTGACTAATGTTCTCTTATTTTGCTGATCTCAACCTCCATTATCTGTCTTAGCTCTTCTATCCGCATTTCATTTTTGACTGACTCTTCGACCATTGCTCTTCCACCCAAGCCTTATTCTCGAATATTTTCTCTTCCAACATTTCTGAAATTTTCTGTACCATGGCTTTTCAAATTTTCTTCTCAGGATTTAGAATTTTCCAGTTATTTCTTCAGTCTTCCAGGGTTTTAGAATGTTCTGTTAATTTATCTTTTAACGCCTCTCAAATTTTTAGAATTTTCAATTTGTTTTCTAGGGTTTTGGAATTTTCTTGTAATGTTTGTAGTTTATCTTCTAAAGACTTAAAATTTTCTAACAATTTGTCTTCTTGCAATTTATTGTCGATGGTTTTAGAATTTTATGTACGGCTTCTAAGGATGCTTTCAAGGTTTTAGAGTTTTCTAGTAATTTGTGTTCTAGAGATTTAGAATTTTTTAGTAATTTACTTCCATTTTCTTTAACACATATTCATGTCCCCATTACAATAAACTTCATACAAATATATGTCAGAATTGCTTACCTTTATTTATTCGGGCATCTCGTAGCCGTTGTATTAATTCACTTTTCCCGCCACCAAATTCTAAATCTCTTTCCCCCACTTCTTTGTTTAAATCCAAACTCACCGCTTTGAACATTGTCAGTCTATTTATTTTCCACTTTCAATATTCCACAAATCCACCTATACCTGTCACCACTGTAACGTTTTTATTTACACTTCGGCTTCAGTTCAGTTCTTGGATTTGTTTTAAAACATAGTTCAACTCACTATAATTTATTTTTCCCATTTTAATTTTTATTCACAGAACTATTTACAATTTATCTTTACTATACGGCACTCGAATACTGAATGAATGCTTCCTCAGCTCTTCGTATTTATATTACAATTTTAAATTTTAAAACTGATATTCACTTTCACTTTCTAGAACTTTATTTACACATAAAAATTCAATATTTACCACAGCTGATTCCGAAAACCATTTACATCAAAATAATAACACGACTATATAAGCTAAACTAAAACTGAAATGTCCAGACGTCCTTTTTATAATCGACATCGATTTTTCTTGTAGTTCTCGATGGCCATTCCACTGTTGTTCCAGTGTTCGATGCTAACACGTTTTTGCTGAATAGACGGTTCCCGGTCGTGTTGTTTTCAATCCCAGACGGTCCATGTTTTATTTTATGTCTAATTTAGGTATCTTCAGCGGCGACGAATATAAATTTCGTAACACTGCCCCCCTTTAATTCTGATCGTCTCAATCAGAAACATTCTCTCCATGGTTAGTGTAGGGAACTTAGCATTATTTTAATACCATTTTTGCAAAAAAATTCCACAGGTGTTTGAATGGATTTTCTTGAAGAAGGTACACTGCATAACCCAAAAAAAGTTTTGTTAACACATTTTTACTTCTTAGTTAATTATACTAGGTATTTAAAATAGTAAAAACCCTAATTTTGGCAGTTTTTGTGACTTCTCAGCAACAGAATAAAAATTTCAAGTATCAAAAGTAAGTGTGTTGTATGCGCATTTTTAGAACCTACTAAATGAGATGCTGATCGATAGGATTAGTTAATTAATAAATGAGTTATTCGCTAGAAATTTGAAAAAAGGCGCATTTTTCAGTGACTCATAACTCTTATCTAAATAAATACATTTTTAAAAAAACAAAAACCGACTTCAAAAGAAAATTAACTAAAAAGCATGAAATAATATTTTGCTACAATTAAATACTTTTTATGAAGTCGGTGCCAATTTGAACAGCGAAGTTGCGAAGTATAACTCATCAATGTACCTCACAAAATATTTTCACTTTCGCTTGGCACCGACTTCATAAAAAGTATTTAATTGTAGCAAAATATTATTTCATGCTTTTTAGTTAATTTTCTTTTGAAGTCGGTTTTTGTTTTTTTTTAATGTATTTATTTTACAATTTTCAGTGATGCAATGTCTGTAATTGTTAATGATTTATCCTACAGCTGTAACATACTATTAACATTTTTTTAACCATCCTTCATAACAATATTTGTACTCCGCCCTGTATGTCAGCTATCATAAATTTCCAACTGCTATGAGCTACCTTATATAATTATTTTTTCTTGCTTTTTACTAACCATCCTGTATGATATAATTACATTCGACGTTATATTTTAACCATCTTGCATAGGAAATCTTATGGATCACCAACATTTTAATAACTACCCTATATAATTTTATTTTTACACCACATATGTATATTTATATGTGTGAAATTAATATGCAAATTCATAAGATTTTACTCATCCAAAAATCGCCCGCCTCGGCGAAAATTTGAATTCTCCAGGTGTAAAAATATAATGCTAGGAAAATATGACGTAGGCATCAAATAGTTACTTGTTCGGAACATACAAATACATTTTGTATTGGAAAAATGATTACAAGAGCAGTTTCAGTTTCAAATCACCCTGTATTGAAAGAATTTTTACAAGACGAATCTCACTCTTACGTAGGTTACCAAATCACCCTGTATTGAACACCTTTAAATTAAAAATCAGCTATTTTGATTGTCGCAAAATACCAATAACTTTTTTAATTATTAAATTTCTCTGGAAAACAATTTTCCCAAATATGAGACCCCAACCAATCGATTTCTATCTATTGTAACTTCTAAATAAGAAAATTTCATCGAAATCGTTAGAGCTTTTTTTCACAACTCAAATATATATATATATATATATATATATATATATATATATATACATATAAACAAACCTTGTTCGTTATATAGTATTAGATTATTTCTATTTGATAACAATTTTATATCTTAACAGAAATGAAGATACTTTAATTTGTAAGGCAAACTTTGTCTACAGTTAATAAAAAATGACATGGAATGATTACTGTTTATGTTTTAGACCATGTAAAAAATCTGTTTGTGAAGAATAACTTTTTTCTCTGAAAATTATGAATAAAAAGAAATCGTTTAATTTATGAATACACACTGTATATTCATATTAACTGACACTTATTTTGATTTTGATTAATTCATCTTATTTACAATTTACCCCAAGTTCCGAATAGTTAATACCAGTAACTCCATCTAATCTTATAATACCCGCGACTCCCCCAAGACATAGAATATAAGAAAATAGGTAAAAAGTTTTTCCCCATTCTATAAGAAACGATAGAAGAAGAAGAAAGTTCTGACCACTTTGAGATATCACGGAAGTAATCTAATCCCTTTTCAATTTGCCGCAGGTTCCGAATAACATTTTTCAAATTTTATATAATAATACCGGCTCCTCCACCATGGCATAGAGTATATGAGAATAGGTAAAAATAGTTTTTCCCCATTTTCTAAGAAACGGTAAAAGCTATTTTAATGAAAAAAATATGGGACCACTTCGCTATCCCGCCAAACAGGATCCAGTAAAATGGTTGAAATCCCTCAAGCCGTTTCCTAGTAATCGGTGAACAAACATAAAAAAACATAGATACAGACGAATTGAGAACCTCCTTCTTTTTGAAGTCGGTTAAAAAAAATTAGAACGACAAAACTTGGCAAAAAGTTTCAATTGCCAATCGAAAATAACTGTTCAACTTCATGGATTTGAAGGTTTTCTCACAAATGTAATATTTTATCGAGTGCTCTTTATTTTTTTGGTGATGTCAACAACGCTCCCATTCTGCATTAAATTACTTTTTTATAAATCTGAATGGAACATGGTAATTATCAAATCTTTCGGTACAACTCATCATATATTAATATTCTTTTAGGTTTGTTCTATTGTCTGTAAATTTAATTTGAAATTTTGCATTTTGGTATTTGGCAAAACATAAATATTAGTATATGATTTCACCTCACGGTAGAATAAAAATAGCATGTCATCGAATTGACATGACGTTTAAAATGCTTTTTCCAAGCAAATTACATTATATACGAGGGTAAATCAAATATCAACGGTAATTTCGCTATTCTGCTTAGAATGCCGTTTCGAGCTAGATTATGTTGTTTGGAGTAGATGCGCACTGGAGAGCCAGCCGGGTACGTGGGTATGCTTGGCTTTGTCCTCAATACATATTTTAATCAGTAAAAGCGTTAAAGCCTCAGAAATTCTAACTCATTAGAAGGCACAGTTTGGGGATAGTACACTGTCTCAAAATCATGTGTATATGTGGGTGAGCAAATGTAAGGGTGTACGAGAATGATAACCACGATCGACGCACAAGGACAAGCCTTGCAGCTGACAATACAAATAGGGTTCGACAGTTTTTTGAACGTAACCGCTGATTAACCGTGGAGGAACTTCCTCAGAATTGAGTGTGTTCAATCAATTATCATTGATCAACTTGGTTTCAGAAAAATTACTGCTCGATGGGTTCCAAGGTTGTTGACTCTAAACCAAAGATCGTTGAAAAATTTCTAAATAGATTTCAGAGCGAAGGGAAGGCCTTTTTTGAAGCGAAAAAATAATAAAATTCAAAACTCGCCTCTTATCTGGAAAAGCCCCTGCCACGATTTTTTTTTGACTCTAAGGAAATTTACTTATCGCTTTTCTACATGCCCGACGTAAAGTGAATGCGGATTACTACTGCCAGTTGTTACGGTTGGCAAAACTCGCGTGCTTGAAACAAAAAAACAAGGAATACACTACAAGAAATGTGCTGAGAAGCCCTCGACCACCCTCCTGATAGCCCTGGCTTACCTCTGAAAGAGTCACTGGGAGGAAAACGATTTGGAATAAATGAAGAAGTCGAGGAGCACATGCGCAGTTGGCTTCCAACTCGCCCTCAAACATTCTATGAACAGAGAATACTGATACTCCAACTCTCGGTGGAAAAAGTGTGTATATCAGATAATAATTTGGTCAAGTGCGAGTTGGACTCGCATACTAAGGGTTCCGTACCACCTTCAAGATTCTAAAATTCCAGTTTCAGACAAGCAGGGAATGAGTGCATTTTCTTATATTTACCCTAATACCTTTTAAAGGAAGCGTTTTATATTTATAAATAATATACACTTTGATTTTCCACACATAGACTTTTTATTTTATCTGCTTCAGGATCCGCTTGCTTTTTATCAGAATACATATGTATTAAATTTTCTAATTTGGCAACCAAAAATTAACTTTAGAGTTTTATTTTAATAATAAACTTTCAGAGAAGACTTTTATAATCTACTGTCTGAGTTTTGAGACTCTGTAGATTGGAAGATAAAGGGCAAAATAGATCAAGTATAAATTATTAAATCTGTTATTCAAATTATTTAAAAATACAAATAAAATATATTTTTCAAAATAGTGTAGTTTCTAAAGTGGGAATTAAGTCGATGTTTAATATTTTTGTTAATATCTTTTAAACAAATGATTTAAAAATATGATATATTTGTAATTCACATAATGAGCCTTTTATCTGATATATTACATGATGCCTTTGAAAATTGAATTTTTATTTTCCATTTAATTGTATAATTTGTCCCTAAAATTACTATGGGGGTTTTCTAATAATTTTTCTCATAAATTTCAAGTAAACCCCAGTACCCGTAATTATTCTCAAAATTTTGGGTAGTATGATTTCGGAAATAAAGCGAGAAATTATTTTTTTATATCTTTATGTTAATATCTTGTAAACAATTAATTTTAAAAATATGAAAAATATATATTTGCATTCCTCATAATGAGCCCATTCATTTGATGTATTGCATGATGCCTTAAAAAAATATTTCTTTATTTTCCGTTTAATTCTATAATTTGGCCCCCCAATATTAATATTAAATGTTTCTTCGTATTTTTCCTGCAAATAAAAAAATTAGGCCTTATAGTTTGGGGAATAAAGGGGGTATGGGTAATTTTTTAAATATATTTAAAAATATTTATTTAAAAAAAATGGAAAAAAATATATTTGTATTAGTCATAATGAGCCCTGTGATTTGATTTATTACATGATCCGTTAGAAACAATTTTAATTTTATATTTTCCATTTAATTCTATAATTTGCCCCCCAAAATGCATATTAGGGGTTTCTCCTTATTTTTCCAGTAAAGTTCAGGTGAGGGGCTAAACCTCCATTTTTTTAAATTTTCCAGCTTATGGTTTCGTATATAAGAGGGGGGGAATGGGTAAAATTGTTTATATCTTTGTTAATATCTTTTAATTAATTTATTTTAAAAATATGAAAATATATATATATTTGATTTCTTCATAATGAGTCCTTTCATTTGATATATAACATGCTGGGTTAGAAACAATTTTAATTTTATATTTTCCATTTAATTCTGTAATTTGCCCCCCAAAATTAAAAGTAGAAGTTTCTCCTTATTTTTTCAGTAAACTTCAGGTCAGACCCTATATCTCTAATTTTTTTCAAAACTTTACGTTTTATAGTTTCGTAGATAAGGGGTGGGGAATGGGTAAATTTTGGTATATTTTCGTTAATATCTGTTTAATTATTATTTTTTTAAATATGAAAAAATATATTTGTGTTCCTCAGAATGGGAACTTTTATTTGATGTATTACAAGATGCGTTTGAAATTTCCTATTTTTTCAAAATTTTAGGCTCAGTAGTTTCGGAAATCAGGGGGAACGGTCGATTTTTTAGTTTTTCCCCCCAGAAATACCCCTAAAATCAAAATTTCTTCTTTTACGATATGTACTCCTAATCGGGTCATCAAACTATAGATTGTTACCAAATTTCAACCTCTTCCGTCCAGTAGTTTAGGAGAAAATTGCTGTGATGTGACAGAGGCAGGAATCCGGAGTGATATTATAAGTGTATCCGTATATTGTATATACGGAACCCAAAAAACAATATAATTATGCCAAATCAATAATATTAATATATAGTTGTGAACTATGAAGTTAGTTAACTATTGAATACTTTTTATAAAAAGTTTATAATAAAAATAATTCCTTAAAACACCATCTATAAAAATGATCTGATGTAATTTTTTTGTAAAATGATTAGAAAAAAAGTTATATCGACAAATAGATTTTTTTTTCTCAAATTTTTATTGACTTTCTCTTTAATTCTTTTATTTATGATTGTCCGCCTAAAAGTTGTAGACAATTTTATTTTCAACAAAAAATGTTAAATATTTTTTTATGAGACCTTTGTTTGTCAGATAAACCATAGAAATCATTTGGACGACTTTTTCCAAGAAGGCGACCTTGGGGTTGCAACCCCACAAACTTAACACAAACCCCCCTTGATATCTAAAAAATAAAATTGAGTCCTCTCACAAATGCAGGCTAAGCCCAAAAATATGTAACATTTCAATGGACTAATTATGATATGCCACCGTATCTCGTCCCTGGGCTATCAGCAGGCAGTTTGACAGCTGGCATGGCATTTGTATTAGGGAAAATCAAAGCGATTTGAAATGAATGTCAGTTGGAACGAAGTAGTAAAATGAGGGGAAAGTGTTTCTCGCACCAGTACATTTTCTTTCATTCCGAATACCAAAATGCAGGCTTTCAAACTAATTTTACAAATAATAAAACAAAATAAAAAAAAATATCAGGGATTGTACTGAAAGATCTAATAACTAATATGTTCCTTTCAAATGGTTAAAATATTAATTTAGCTCAAAACTGGAGTATTGTAAACTTCACGTAAAATCAAAAGCCCTGGAAGAAAAATCAGATTTGCAAGAAACCTTCTGAGCTGTAAATTTGAGATTCTTAACAGTTATTTACCTCGTGGAAATAAAAGATTCTGGAGAGTTTAAAAATTTCAACCTATCTTATACAATAAATATGGACGATTGAAAATTGCCGATTTTTTACAGTTTTTTCCAAATTACTCAATAACTAATTATCCAATCGGCTATATGATACCTACCATTTAGGCTTGATCCACATTATACTGCCGGTCACAGTCCGTTCCCGGTCTGATCTTGATCTCGGTCTGATCTTGGTCTAGTCGATTCACCCTATTCACAGTTCGTTCTCTGTCATTTTGACGTCTTAAACTGTCAACAGTCGAAGTTGGATGTCTGTGCCTCGTAACTGATAATAAAATTAACTCAAGTAAAATATTTTATTACTTCTAATATTTACGGGCGAAAAATGTCATTGAATTATTCGATTGAAGAATTATCTATTATAGCTCTGGTTCTTTATGAAAAAGATAATTGTAGCAACCCACGAAAACAAAATGAACCAAAGAGAAGAACGTGGGTGCATCCGAGTTTATTGCAACGGAAAATACCTCACTCTCTATGTTCATTTAATTAAAGAAGGAGAAAAAAATTACAATACTGTCGAATACATCTGGCTAAATTCGAAATGAATTTAAAGAAAATTACGTTAAAAATACAAAAAGAGAACACAACATGTCATTTCAGTTTACATCATATATAACAATTAGTCCAGTCATTTAATGTTTCATCTGCGGAAAAATTCCTAGTGAGGTGAATTTTTGTATACACCTTCATTACGGCGTTGTAATGAAGAGGTGAAAAATCGACATTGATATCGTGTCGGCTAAAAAAGTTATAAAGGTCAAAATGTCACGAAAATCAGTTTTTCGTAAATATCTGGGGAACTATTGTTCGGAGGTCAATAGAGATGATTATAAAAATTATTCATCTTGAAATTGTGTAGAAAAAATATTGTTTTTTTTTTTGGTAAAATGAACCGTTTTCGAAGTAGAGCGCTGAGAAAGCGACTAGAATACACTCACATACGGTATTGTATACCGTACATCAAGGCGTAACACTCTATTACTTTTTATTCATGTTTATAAATGTCTTCAAAACTTCTATCTGATACTCGGTCGTTTCGTGAAAAATATACATATATTATAGAGGTTTGGGAACTTAGTAAAATCTACTATATATTCTACAACGACCTCCACGGTGAAAAATCAATAAATAATACTACAATTATCGTTGGCGAAGACATAGATCTGTTGGTACTTCTCATAGCACACACACAAATAATTGATCAACCTACATCAATTAAAAAAAAAACAGGAAAAAACAATGTTGAAACAAAAATATACTCTACTGATAGCCTCAACAAGTATCCACATTGCAAGAAAAATATTCTATTTCTACATGCCATGACGGGATGTGATACAACTTCAGCACTATTTGGGAAAGGAAATATAAAAGTCATGATGAAGTTTGAAAAAAGACCCGATTTAAACATTTCTGCAGAAATATTCCAACAAGAAAATTGCTCTCGAGATGTCATTGTCAATGCTGGAACACATTTTCTACTAGCAATGTCCAAAATCAGAAAATTCGATAGCTAATTACAGATACTGTAGCTTTGCTAAACTAACAAGAAAAGGTACAGCTGTAAAATTTCCATTATTACCTACTTTTTCAGCAGCTCTACAACATATTTATCGAGTTTATTATCAAATAGAAACCTGGCTAGGAAGAAAAACTGATCCAGAGCAGTGGGGTTGGGAGTTAAAAAATAATACACTACAGCCAATAACAACTTTATTACCACCAGCACCCGATGATCTACTGAACACAATCTATTGTGATTGTACAAAAGGTTGTGGTGGCATATATGGATGTAAAAAAATGGATTAGGATATTTAAAAGTTTGTCGACATTGCCGTGGCCAGTCACGCTTAAACGAAGAGACAACCAATGAGGAAAATGATGAAGATGTCGATTTAAATATAGGAATAAGTCCACTCGACTTTTTGTCAGCAACTGTTAATGATACAGCAGCTGAAGATATCGACAATGAATGAAAAAAAATCTGTATTAAAGTCTATTTTTTCTGTATTTATCAGTATTCAATAATTATTCACTCTGAAATAAAAAAAATCTTTTCATATCATGGATTATGCCTACGGGGGAAACCATGTACAAAACGCGCCTTGCATTCTACCTCGAAGGTGGTTAGATAACGAGTGCCTTGTCATAATATAGTCGCATTCTTAGCGCTCTGCTTCGAAAACGGTTGATTTTACAAAAAAATGCAACATACATTTTTTGTAGAGAATTTCAAGATGAACAATTTTTATGATGACCTCTATTGACCTCCGAGCAATAGTTCGCGAGATATTTACTAAAAACTGATTTTCGTGACCTTTATAACTTTTTTAGCCGGTACGATATCAATGTCAGTATATAAGCTATGGGTGTTCTAGGCCAAAATCGACCAAAAATACATGTAATTTCCCATAAGAGATTCTAAGGTTAAAATTAGCGAAAATTTACCCCGATGACCTTGAAATCGCCTACGTGAGCGAGCCTGATTTTGTGGTTTAGAGGCGAGAAACGGCGTAATTAGCGCCATTTTGGGGTGTAAATGTTATATTTAGGGGTGTTTTCATCATATTTAAGGCCGTTTTGGCATTAGGCGGGGGTGAAATTTAATTGAGGGTGTCATTTGTTTCGCGAACGTGGGGGCCGCGTTCTTGGACTGTAGCGGACTGCGGGGGGCTCCCACTAGAGCTGTGGGGGCTGAAGGGGGGCTCCGACTAGGAGCTGTGAGGGCTGAAGGGGGGCCGCGATTTAGGTTATGTTAGTGACAGCTGTCGAGAGAGGGGGCCACGATTTAGGTTATGTTAGTGATGGCTGTCAACGAAGGGGGGCCGCGATTTAGGTTATGCTAGAAGAGTGACGGTAGTCGGGACTGTGATTTGGGTTATGTTAGTGATGGCTGTCAACGAAGGGGGTCGCGATTTAGGTTATGTTAATGATGGCAGTCAACGAAGGGGGCCCGCGATTTAGGTTATGTTAGTAGAGTGACGGTAGTCGGGGGGCCGCGACTTAGGTTATGTTAGAGGTTCGCGGGGTGGGCTTGGCAGGTTAGACAGGGGAGTGTTGGTTACGGTGCCATCTTGCAGCGTTGATGTGTTCTGTGTATCGCAGGGGTGCGCGCCATCTGTTGATGGTTGTGGTGGTTAGAAAGAAAAAAAGCTGTGGTAGGGTTTTGAGCCCGGGACTCTCGCATGGGAGTGATCGTTCCGAGCATCTAAGCTATATGGTTATTAATATAAGAGTTTCTTCGGGAGAATAGGTATCTGAGTGTTGAAGTTAAATTTTTAATATGTTGAAATTCAATCAATAGAGTATGCTATTAGGTTGTATGTATGATTGACATGTGTAGTGATGTAGGCAAAGTGAAAGACTGGCACAGTGATGTTATATAACTTATAGGCATGCGCAGTAATGTTGTGTGACTGTAGACATGCGCAGTGATGTTGTGTGAGTGTAAGACATTTGCAGTGATGTTGTTTGACTGTTAGACATACGCAGTGATGATGTAAGAGTGTTAGACATGCGCAGTGATGTTATGTGACTGTTAGACATGCGCAGTAATGTTGTGTGACTGTTAGAAATGCGCAGTAATGTTGTGTGACTGTTAGACATGTGCAGTGATGTTGTGTGAGTGTAAGACATGCAAAAGGTTAAATTGTATATGAAAACGTATACAAATAAGCTGTCGTCCCATAAATGAAGAGAAATTTTGGCGGGATGCTTAAAAATATGTTCGAAAACGGTATTTAGATGTAGGTTATCAGATTCAACTATCGAAAATGATAGTTGATATCTTATAGAAAGAATGCAAGGAAAAGTATAGTAGAAATGGGGTAGTGGGAAACGAGATTATAGGCAACGAGATTGCTAAAACAGGATAGAGACAGAAACAGTAGGTATATGCTTGAAGTTGGTTATCAGAACGCCGGAAACGAAAATGGTTGGAACGATATAGCGGAGCGGGATGTTTGAAGTTGGTTGACTGAACGCTGGAAACGGAATGGTATGAATGACCTAGTGGGATCGGGAACAAAATAGCTGGAACAAGATAGTGGAAAGGAGCGCGCTAGATGGTTGGACCAGAGGCGAAACAAATGGGTTGGAGCCACTAGAAAAGCTAGAAACAGCCCGTAAAAACGACTGGAACCGTAGAAATCGCAGTAGGAAATGGTTGGAGCCACTACAAATGTTAGAAACGGCCCATAGAAACGACTAGAACCATAGAAACGGCTGCTGGAAATGGTTGGAGCCACTACAAACGCTAGAAACGACTGGAACCGTAGAAATCGCTGCTGGAAATGGTTGGAGCCACTACAAAAGCTAAAAACAACCTGTAGAAACGACTGGGACAGTAGAAATCGCTGTAGGAAATGATTGGAGGTACTACAAAAGCTAGAAACGGCTCGTAAAAACGACTGGAACAGTAGACATCGTTGCTGGAATTGGTTGGAACCTCTACAAATGCTACAAACGGTTCGTGGAAACAACTGGAATCGTAGAAACGGATGGTAGAATGGTTGAAGCCACTACAAAAGCTAGAAACGACCCATAGAAACGACTAGGACAGTAGAAATGGTTGGTAGAATGGTTGGAGCCGCTACAAAAGCTAGAAATGTCCCGTAGAAACGACTGCGTCAGTAGAAATGGGTGGGAGAATGGTTGGAGCCGCTACAAAAGCTAGAAATGGCCCGTAGAAACTACTGGGCCAGTAGAAACGACTGGTAGAATGGTTGAAGCCACTACAAAAACTAGAAATGAGCCGTAGAAACGACTAGAAACTTAGAAATGGCTGGTTGGAGCCGCTACAAAAGGTAGAAATGGCCCGTATGTACTACTGGGCCAGTAGAAACGACTGGTAGAATGGTTGAAGCCACTACAAAAACTTGAAATGACCCGTAGAAATGACTGGTAGAATGGTTGGAGCCACTACAAAAACTAGAAATGACCCGTAGAAACGACAGGAACCGTAGAAACGACTGGTAGAATGGTTGAAGCCACTACAAATGCTAGAAACGGCCCGTAGAAACGACAGGAACCGTAGAAATGACTGGTTGGAGCCGCTACAAAAGCAAGAAATGTCCCGTAGAAATGACAGGAACCGTAGAAATGACAGGTTGGAGCCGCTACAAAAGCTAGAAATGTCCCGTAGAAACGGCTGCGTCAGTAGAAATGGGTGGGAGAATGGTTGGAGCCGCTACAAAAGCTAGAAACGTCCCGTAGAAACGATTGGGACAGTAGAAACGGCTGGTAGAATGGTTGGAGCCGCTACAAAAGCTAGAAACGTCTCGTAGAAACGACTGCGTGAGTAGAAACGGCTGGTAGAATGGTTGGCCCCACTACAAAAGCTAGAAACGAACCATAGAAACGGCTTGGCCCGTTGAATGGATGAAGACCCGTAGAAACAACTTAGCCTGTAGAAACGATTGAAAACGTAGAAACGACTAGAACGATACACAGAAACGCAAGGAAATATACATAAATACGTTGATGTTGATATATCATATGCTGCTCTGAAATAAAATTGTAAATACAAGACACTGTTTTACTACCAAAAGTACTTCTGATTAGAACATTATTATCTCTCTCTCTCTCTCTCTCTCTCTCTCTAGCTTCATTTATTAAAGAAAGATATCGGAAATCTGATAAGAACGCCCTGTAAACAGGGCCTTCCGGTCATGACGTCATAAGCTGCACTCTCATTGGCTGACCACCTGCTAACCATCAGTTTGTTTATCTTATATGCTTATAAAGAATAAATATGTCTCGATTTAAAAGTTTCCAAAGTAGGATTCCGTTTCATATTTGAGGAGCGTCTTTATGCCACTAGAAATACTAGAAATGCTGAGACCCGCTACAAAGGGTACAAATGTTTGAAACCGTTACAAAGGCTAGGGCCATAGAAACGACAGGAACCGTAGAAATGACTGGTGAGGTTAAACAAAGTCACTACAAATGCTAGAAACTGTTGCTACAAATGGTTTGAAACAAATCCGTTGCAAAAAGTAGAGCCCAGGAATGTTGGAAATGGGATAGTGGGAATAAATATATAACTTTTTGAAAGCCAGAAGTAGGAACAAACAAATCTTTTCTAAGACAGGTACTCAAAGCTTATTCAGTGGTACATAAAAACTTTTTTCTACGTGCACAAAAATTTAGACATCAAAAAGAAAACATCAATCGTTTGCTACAACAAACAAATGTTTCTATCACATGTAACTTTTTCTAAGACAGACGTCAGTACAAACAAATGTTTTCTAGGTACACAAAATGTATGTTTCTCCCAACGATTGTTGATATGAGAGTAAAATGAACAAAGTATGTGAAAAATTTCACAGGTGTTTTACCTATATGTCTCTAACAGGACCTTATAAATGCTAGAAAACTGATAGTAGAAACGTTATAACAGAAGCAAGAATGATGGAAATGATTGGTACAGGAACGCTACAAATGTTAGAAATGGGACCCCTGCAAATACTAGAAATGACAGGTACAGTGACATTACAAATGATAGAAAAGATATGAATGCTAAGAACAATCCCAGCGCAAATAACTGCGATAGACTGCTGTATTTAATTAGTGTCCGCAATAAGGATGATGACGTAAGATGTATATGAAGCAACAAGATGTCCAACTGCCTATCGAAAATTTCGACTTTGTTGAAGAGTCGTTGTCATCAGCAAGTCGATACGGACAATTGTTACCAAATTCTTAAAATAATATTGATTGTTGTACTGTTTTTTATCGATTTAAGTGCTTCAACAGCGTCTTAATATTATAATATTATTAGTATTTGCTGTTATAACGAACCAAAGCAGATAAACGGAACTTGTGTGTGTGTTTTCAGAGATCTTAGGAAATATGGCAATGTTGCTCCATCACTTTAATCATATGACTAAAATGACGCATTTCCGAGATCTAGGGAAATATGGAAATCTGGCAATTATGGCCCCCCTTAGCGGGCCCCCCTCCCTTTTTCTGTGACGTCACAACTAATTTCCAGAGGTACGTTGTAGCAAACAACCTCAAAACGGAGATAACAAAACTATCGTCTCATCAAAAGTTTCTCTTAAAAAAATGCAACTCAACAAACAAGGTAAT
This sequence comes from Octodonta nipae, assembly GCA_034190945.1. Taxonomy (NCBI): domain Eukaryota; kingdom Metazoa; phylum Arthropoda; class Insecta; order Coleoptera; family Chrysomelidae; genus Octodonta; species Octodonta nipae. Next base: position 54,361,192 of record CM067221.1, on the reverse strand, counting down.
TTAACGCGCATATGAAACGTTGGAACAATTTGCTTGATTTATGAATTACTAATAAATTAAAAATATTCTTGACTGCTAATTTCATTTAAATAATAAACATAAAAAAGGTCACTTGACAAAGTTATTATAGAACAAAGACGAAGCTCATACTTACAGTCCTGCCAGACTTCTAGAAGGCTTTCATGCAGGATTATGGCTTGCTAGCTTTCGACATGTTGAAAGACAAAGCAACGAATCACCACACGCAGCCGAAACGGAGAATTTGTCACTGGAGAACGCTACTAGACCCAGTCACAACCAAAACAACTCCGGTAGCAGAAAAAAGATAAGTTCAATTCATCATTCCACATGCTTTTAACCTTGCTTTGATATACACAATGAAGATAAAACAGCCAAAGCATTCAAAAGTTTGTAAACGGAGCCACAACAAAATTCGTAGCATCAAATTAATATGTTTTCAGATAATTATATGCGTATTAAATAATCTATTGCAAGACTTAATGGTTGAGATTATTTCATTATTTATCATAGCTGAATATTTAGTTCAAAAGGCAGCCATTCAACATTGCGCACAGACAACAACACACCACCGAAAAAGAAAAGTATTTAAAAGAAATGTTGTAAAATACTGAGTAGAAATTCTTGTTAAATTGAAATTAATCCTACAAATATTCTAAAGATATACCATGTTTGTGCTTTATTTGATATCTGCATCACTATCAATTATTGCGGTTTTTTAACCTTGGTGAAGATGTTAGCGAAGGTTATAATTTGTCAAAACAGAAGTATCCACTAGAAATGAATTTATTCGTATCTTAGAGTATCAATCAATCATTTGAAATACTGTAAGGGTGTTTGATGTACCAATATTGTTGTTCCAATAACACTTTGCTCTGAATTAAATTACTGTTGGTGGAAAGAGCTGTCAATCTAAACTGTGAAATAAAAGTCATATGGTTTAAATATTTTTTTGTTTTGAATCATGTAGATACAGAATTGAACATGGAGGGTTTGTCACATTCAACAGGGCAGAAAATCTTGGTCAAGAATGGGTGGACTTCGTTGTGCAACAAACAAAAGCCCTTAAACCATGTGTTGGCATGTCATCCTTCAATATCAATGTGAATAACACGACTTTATTTGTAAGATGTACGAGTGTGAGATAATAGAAAACATATTCCTATGAACGAGTGTATACATAATGAATAAAATTTAAGAAAACGTAACCAACCTTTTAAACTACACACATACAAATTTAAAACTAGCAACTCACAGGGTTACAATTGTGAACACACTAGAAGCAATATAAGACAAAAGAAAGCTGTAACCAGCCCTCGTGTTATCCAATTATAATTATCGGTCAGCATCGATCTCCATCACAACAAATAACGGAAACATAATCCATAAGTTTATAAGCATATTGTATGAAATTAAAAAGTTTACTTCAACCACATATATAATGAATCATGATGCTAGGATATTGCTTCAAAAATGTCAACGTACAAAGCAGCTACCTTCAAATGATATACCATTGAAATAAATTGTAATCAGGATCAATTCAATCATACATACTTTAGCAATAACATATGAATAAAAATTTTCTGTAATGTGATAAACTCATGATTGGTAAAATAATCCATATAATGAGTACAATGTATGAAAAAGTCACTTACTCTGTTTGATGGACATTCTCAAAATGATTTAGGACAAAGAGAAATATATAAGACAAAAACATTCTGCACTGGAACTACATTATAAAAGCTTTCGATCCAACTTTCATGTAGTGAAAATATTTCCACTACACGAACGCCACTCTTACATTAAATGAGTAAACTAATGAAGTCTTTTTATAACGCTTACAAAACCAGCAATGATAGTTATTATAATAATTCCTTTGCAGAAAGTTAAGCACGAAAAATTAAAAAACATGGTTGGTTATTTAAAACGTTTTCGGACTTTGCTGAAACAGTAAAAAATTTGAATGGGCTTAAATAATAAACATTCTAATAGACTTCAAAGGGATGACATTGTTTCACGATTTCAAAAACTTGTTCGAACTGGGATCAAAACTAACAAATCGCATAAAGATATATTGATGTTTCTGGACTATGCTTCAATTATGTTCAAGTTCAGAATTAGTAACATTTTGAAGAAAATACCTATACTTAAAGTGAATACTATGAATCATAAATATATTAATACTGAAAATGAAATTATTGATCAGGGAACAGACTTGCGAGAATGGTTTGATAATCACTTAAAGTATCCAATTACAAATTCCCTCGAAGAACTTTTCTGCCCAAAACAACCATTTGATGACTGAGTTGGCTGAACTTAAGCAGATTGTGATACAAGTAAAGAATACCGCGGAGGCTGTGATAATACAAATGCAAAAAGAACGACTACAAGCGGAAGAAGAGAGAAACAAAGCAGATCGTTATCGTATGCGAACTGATGAGGAACGAGTTAATGCTGAAAAAGAACGTATTCAAGCTGAGGAAGCACGAGGCAAAGCCGAAATACATCGAGTTCGATTAGAAGAAGAATCTGTCAAGGTATCGGAACGTCATCATGAGGTTCTGAACGTTGTTTCTCACAGAATACAGTCTCAGGTAGTGAAACGCTTGAGGAACGATGTAGTTCATCGTGTAGCTCCCAAGTCCATCAAACGCGAAAAGGAAGGTTAGGTTCGGTCGATCCTAACCTACCCTAACCTCAACTCCTTCAATCGATCTTAACCTAACCTCAGTTGATACCTTCTAACCGCCCTGTTTGAAGGGCCTCCCTGCCCTTTTACTATGACGTCATAAGCTACTCATGTTCATCATTGGTTGGTTACTTATTACTAAGAGCTAACAGAACCATACATCTCTGTTTTTCGCGTTTGATGGACTTGGGAGCTACACGATGAACTACATCGTTCCTCAAGCGTTTCACTACCTGAGACTGTATTCTGTGAGAAACAACGTTCAGAACCTCATGATGACGTTCCGATACCTTGACAGATTCTTCTTCTAATCGAACTCGATGCATTTCGGCTTTGCCTCGTGCTTCCTCAGCTTGAATACGTTCTTTTTCAGCATTAACTCGTTCCTCATCAGTTCGCATACGATAACGATCTGCTTTGTTTCTCTCTTCTTCCGCTTGTAGTCGTTCTTTTTGCATTTGTATTATCACAGCCTCCGCGGTATTCTTTACTTGTATCACAATCTGCTTAAGTTCAGCCAACTCAGTCATCAAATGGTTGTTTTGGGCAGAAAAGTTCTTCGAGGGAATTTGTAATTGGATACTTTAAGTGATTATCAAACCATTCTCGCAAGTCTGTTCCCTGATCAATAATTTCATTTTCAGTATTAATATATTTATGATTCATAGTATTCACTTTAAGTATAGGTATTTTCTTCAAAATGTTACTAATTCTGAACTTGAACATAATTGAAGCATAGTCCAGAAACATCAATATATCTTTATGCGATTTGTTAGTTTTGATCCCAGTTCGAACAAGTTTTTGAAATCGTGAAACAATGTCATCCCTTTGAAGTCTATTAGAATGTTTATTATTTAAGCCCATTCAAATTTTTTACTGTTTCAGCAAAGTCCGAAAACGTTTAAAATAACCAACCATGTTTTTTAATTTTTCGTGCTTAACTTTCTGCAAGGGAATTATTATAATAACTATCATTGCTGGTTTTGTAAGCGTTATAGAAAGACTTCATTAGTTTACTCATTTAATGTAAGAGTGGCGTTCGTGTAGTGGAAATATTTTCACTACATGAAAGTTGGATCGAAAGCTTTTATAATGTAGTTCCAGTGCAGAATGTTTTTGTCTTATATATTTCTCTTTGTCTTAAATCATTTTGAGAAAGTCCATCAAACAGAGTAAGTGACTTTTTCATACATTGTATTCATTATATGATTATTTTACCAATCATGAGTTTATCACATTACAGAAAATTTTTATTCATATGTTATTGCTAAAGTATGTATGATTGAATTGATCCTGATTACAATTTATTTCAATGGTATATCATTTGAAGGTAGCTGCTTTGTACGTTGACATTTTTGAAGCAATACCCTAGCATCATGATTCAATATATATGTGGTTGAAGTAAACTTTTTAATTTCATACAATATGCTTATAAACTTATGGATTATGTTTCCGTTATTTGTTGTGATGGAGATCGATGCTGACCGATAATTATAATTGGATAACACGAGGGCTGGTTACAGCTTTCTTTTGTCTTATATTGCTTCTAGTGTGTTCACAATTGTAACCCTGTGAGTTGCTAGTTTTAAATTTGTATGTGTGTAGTTTAATAGGTTGGTTACGTTTTCTTAAATGTTATTCATTATGTATACACTCGTTCATAGGAATATGTTTTCTATTATCTCACACTCGTACATCTTACAAATAAAGTCGTGTTATTCACATTGATATTGAAGGATGACATGCCAACACATGGTTTAAGGGCTTTTGTTTGTTGCACAACGAAGGCCACCCATTCTTGACCAAGATTTTCTGCCCTGTTGAATGTGACAGACCCTCCATGTTCAATTCTGTATCTACATGATTCAAAACAAAAAAATATTTAAACCATATGACTTTTATTTCACAGTTTAGATTGACAGCTCTTTCCACCAACAGTAATTTAATTCAGAGCAAAGTGTTATTGGAAGAACAATATTGGTACATCAAACACCCTTACAGTATTTCAAATGATTGATTGATACTCTAAGATACGAATAAATTCATTTCTAGTGGATACTTCTGTTTTGACAAATTATGACCTTCGCTAACATCTTCACCAAGGTTAAAAAACCGCAATAATTGATAGTAATGCAGATTATCAAATAAAGCACAAACATCGTATATCTTTAGAATGTTTGTAGGATTAATTTCAATTTAACAAGAATTTCTACTCAGTATTTTACAACATTTCTTTTAAATAATTTACTTTTTCGGTGGTGTGTTGTTGTCTGTGTGCAATGTTGAATGGCTGCCTTTTGAACTAAATATTCAGCTATGATAAATAATGAAATAATCTCAACCATTAAGTCTTGCAATAGATTATTTAATACGCATATAATTATCTGAAAACATATTAATTTGATGCTACGAATTTTGTTGTGGCTCCGTTTACAAACTTTTGAATGCTTTGGCTGTTTTATCTTCATTGTGTATATCAAAGCAGGGTTAAAAGCATGTGGAATGATGAATTGAACTTGTCTTTTTTCTGCTACCGGAGTTGTTTTGGTTGTGACTGGGTCTAGTAGCATTCTCCAGTGACAAATTCTCCGTTTCGGCTGCGTGTGGTGATTCGTTGCTTTGTCTTTCAACAAGTCGAAAGCTAGCAAGCCATAATCCTGCATGAAAGCCTTCTAGGGGTCTGGCAGGACTGTAAGTATGAGCTTCGTCTTTGTTCTATAATAACTTTGTCAAGTGACCTTTTTTATGTTTATTATTTAAATGAAATTAGCAGTCAAGAATATTTTTAATTTATTAGTAATTCATAAATCAAGCAAATTGTTCCTACGTTTCATATGCGCGTTAAATTACCTTATTTGTTGAGTTGCATTTTTTTAAGAGAAACTTTTGATGAGACGATAGTTTAATTATCTCCGTTTTGAGGTTGTTTGCTACAACGTACCTCTGAAATTAGTTGTGACGTCACAGAAAAAGGGAGGGGGGCCCGCTAAGGGGGGCCATGATTGCCAGATTTCCATATTTCCCTAGATCTCGGAAATGCGTAATTTTAGTCATATGATTAAAGTGATGGAGCAACATTGCCATATTTCCTAAGATCTCTGAAAACACACACACAAGTTCCTTTTATCTGCTTTGGTTCGTTATAACAGCGAATACTAATAATATTATAATATTAAGACGCTGTTGAAGCACTTAAATCGATAAAAAACAGTACAACAATCAATATTATTTTAAGAATTTGGTAACAATTGTCCGTGTCGACTTGCTGAGGACAACGATTCTTCAACAAAGTCGAAATTTTCGACAGGCAGTTGGACATCTTGTTGCTTCATATACATCTTACGTCATCATCCTTATTGCGGATACTAATTAAATACAGCAGTCTATCGCAGTTATTTGCGCTGGGATTATTCTTAGCATTCATATCTTTTCTATCATTTGTAACGTCCCTGTACCTGTCATTTCTAGTATTTGCAGGGGTCCCATTTCTAACATTTGTAGCGTTCCTGTACCAATCATTTCCATCATTCTTGCTTCTGTTATAACGTTTCTACTATCAGTTTTCTAGCATTTATAAGGTCCTGTTAGAGACATATAGGTAAAACACGTGTGAAATTTTTCAAATACTTTGTTCATTTTACTCTCATATCAACAATTCGTTGGGAGAAACATACATTTTGTGTACCTAGAAAACATTTGTTTGTACTGACGTCTGTCTTAGAAAAAGTTACATGTGATAGAAACATTTGTTTGTTGTAGCAAACGATTGATGTTTTCTTTTTGATGTCTAAATTTTTGTGCACGTAGAAAAAAGTTTTTATGTACCACTGAATAAGCTTTGAGTACCTGTCTTAGAAAAGATTTGTTTGTTCCTACTTCTGGCTTTCAAAAAGTTATATATTTATTCCCACTATCCCATTTCCAACATTCCTGGGCTCTACTTTTTGCAACGGATTTGTTTCAAACCATTTGTAGCAACAGTTTCTAGCATTTGTAGGGACTTTGTTTAACCTCACCAGTCATTTCTACGGTTCCTGTCGTTTCTATGGCCCTAGCCTTTGTAACGGTTTCAAACATTTGTACCCTTTGTAGCGGGTCTCACCATTTCTAGTATTTCTAGTGGCATAAAGACACTCCTCAAATATGAAACGGAATCCTACTTTGGAAACTTTTAAATCGAGACATATTTATTCTTTATAAGCATATAAGATAAACAAACTGATGGTTAGCAGGTGGTCAGCCAATGAGAGTGCAGCTTATGACGTCATGACCGGAAGGCCCTGTTTACAGGGCGTTCTTATCAGATTTCCGATATCTTTCTTTAATAAATGAAGCTAGAGAGAGAGAGAGAGAGAGAGAGATAATAATGTTCTAATCAGAAGTACTTTTGGTAGTAAAACAGTGTCTTGTATTTACAATTTTATTTCAGAGCAGCATATGATATATCAACATCAACGTATTTATGTATATTTCCTTGCGTTTCTGTGGATCGTTCTAGTCGTTTCTACGTTTTCAATCGTTTCTACAGGCTAAGTTGTTTCTACGGGTCTTCATCCATTCAACGGGCCAAGCCGTTTCTATGGTTCGTTTCTAGCTTTTGTAGTGGGGCCAACCATTCTACCAGCCGTTTCTACTCACGCAGTCGTTTCTACGAGACGTTTCTAGCTTTTGTAGCGGCTCCAACCATTCTACCAGCCGTTTCTACTGTCCCAATCGTTTCTACGGGACGTTTCTAGCTTTTGTAGCGGCTCCAACCATTCTCCCACCCATTTCTACTGACGCAGCCGTTTCTACGGGACATTTCTAGCTTTTGTAGCGGCTCCAACCTGTCATTTCTACGGTTCCTGTCATTTCTACGGGACATTTCTTGCTTTTGTAGCGGCTCCAACCAGTCATTTCTACGGTTCCTGTCGTTTCTACGGGCCGTTTCTAGCATTTGTAGTGGCTTCAACCATTCTACCAGTCGTTTCTACGGTTCCTGTCGTTTCTACGGGTCATTTCTAGTTTTTGTAGTGGCTCCAACCATTCTACCAGTCATTTCTACGGGTCATTTCAAGTTTTTGTAGTGGCTTCAACCATTCTACCAGTCGTTTCTACTGGCCCAGTAGTACATACGGGCCATTTCTACCTTTTGTAGCGGCTCCAACCAGCCATTTCTAAGTTTCTAGTCGTTTCTACGGCTCATTTCTAGTTTTTGTAGTGGCTTCAACCATTCTACCAGTCGTTTCTACTGGCCCAGTAGTTTCTACGGGCCATTTCTAGCTTTTGTAGCGGCTCCAACCATTCTCCCACCCATTTCTACTGACGCAGTCGTTTCTACGGGACATTTCTAGCTTTTGTAGCGGCTCCAACCATTCTACCAACCATTTCTACTGTCCTAGTCGTTTCTATGGGTCGTTTCTAGCTTTTGTAGTGGCTTCAACCATTCTACCATCCGTTTCTACGGTTCCAGTTGTTTCCACGAACCGTTTGTAGCATTTGTAGAGGTTCCAACCAATTCCAGCAACGATGTCTACTGTTCCAGTCGTTTTTACGAGCCGTTTCTAGCTTTTGTAGTATCTCCAATCATTTCCTACAGCGATTTCTACTGTCCCAGTCGTTTCTACAGGTTGTTTTTAGCTTTTGTAGTGGCTCCAACCATTTCCAGCAGCGATTTCTACGGTTCCAGTCGTTTCTAGCGTTTGTAGTGGCTCCAACCATTTCCAGCAGCCGTTTCTATGGTTCTAGTCGTTTCTATGGGCCGTTTCTAACATTTGTAGTGGCTCCAACCATTTCCTACTGCGATTTCTACGGTCCCAGTCGTTTTTACGGGCTGTTTCTAGCTTTTCTAGTGGCTCCAACCCATTTGTTTCGCCTCTGGTCCAACCATCCAGCGCGCTCCTTTCCACTATCCTGTTCCAGCTATTTTGTTCCCGATCCCACTAGGTCATTCATACCATTCCGTTTCCAGCGTTCAGTCAACCAACTTCAAACATCCCGCTCCGCTATGTCGTTCCAACCATTTTCGTTTCCGGCGTTCTGCCAACCAACTTCAAGCATATACCTACTGTTTCTGTCTCTATCCTGTTTTAGCAATCTCGTTGCCTATAATCTCGTTTCCCACTACCCCATTTCTACTATACTTTTCCTTGCATTCTTTCTATAAGATATCAACTATCATTTTCGATAGTTGAATCTGATAACCTACATCTAAATACCGTTTTCGAACATATTTTTAAGCATCCCGCCAAAATTTCTCTTCATTTATGGGACGACAGCTTATTTGTATACGTTTTCATATACAATTTAACCTTTTGCATGTCTTACACTCACACAACATCACTGCACATGTCTAACAGTCACACAACATTACTGCGCATTTCTAACAGTCACACAACATTACTGCGCATGTCTAACAGTCACATAACATCACTGCGCATGTCTAACACTCTTACATCATCACTGCGTATGTCTAACAGTCAAACAACATCACTGCAAATGTCTTACACTCACACAACATCACTGCGCATGTCTACAGTCACACAACATTACTGCGCATGCCTATAAGTTATATAACATCACTGTGCAAGTCTTTCACTTTGCCTACATCACTACACATGTCAATCATACATACAACCTAATAGCATACTCTATTGATTGAATTTCAACATATTAAAAATTTAACTTCAACACTCAGATACCTATTCTCCCGAAGAAACTCTTATATTAATAACCATATAGCTTAGATGCTCGGAACGATCACTCCCATGCGAGAGTCCCGGGCTCAAAACCCTACCACAGCTTTTTTTCTTTCTAACCACCACAACCATCAACAGATGGCGCGCACCCCTGCGATACACAGAACACATCAACGCTGCAAGATGGCACCGCAACCAACACTCCCCTGTCTAACCTGCCAAGCCCACCCCGCGAACCTCTAACATAACCTAAGTCGCGGCCCCCCGACTACCGTCACTCTACTAACATAACCTAAATCGCGGGCCCCCTTCGTTGACTGCCATCATTAACATAACCTAAATCGCGACCCCCTTCGTTGACAGCCATCACTAACATAACCCAAATCACAGTCCCGACTACCGTCACTCTTCTAGCATAACCTAAATCGCGGCCCCCCTTCGTTGACAGCCATCACTAACATAACCTAAATCGTGGCCCCCTCTCTCGACAGCTGTCACTAACATAACCTAAATCGCGGCCCCCCTTCAGCCCTCACAGCTCCTAGTCGGAGCCCCCCTTCAGCCCCCACAGCTCTAGTGGGAGCCCCCCGCAGTCCGCTACAGTCCAAGAACGCGGCCCCCACGTTCGCGAAACAAATGACACCCTCAATTAAATTTCACCCCCGCCTAATGCCAAAACGGCCTTAAATATGATGAAAACACCCCTAAATATAACATTTACACCCCAAAATGGCGCTAATTACGCCGTTTCTCGCCTCTAAACCACAAAATCAGGCTCGCTCACGTAGGCGATTTCAAGGTCATCGGGGTAAATTTTCGCTAATTTTAACCTTAGAATCTCCATGTATTTTTGGTCGATTTTGGCCTAGAACACCCATAGCTTATATACTGACATTGATATCGCACCGGCTAAAAAGTTATAAAGGTCACGAAAATCAGTTTTTAGTAAATATCTCGCGAACTATTGCTCGGAGGTCAATAGAGGTCATCATAAAAATTGTTCATCTTGAAATTCTCTACAAAAAATGTATGTTGCATTTTTTTGTAAAATCAACCGTTTTCGAAGCAGAGCGCTAAGAATGCGATTATATTATGACAAGGCACTCGTTATCTAACCACCTTCGAGGTAGAATGCAAGGCGCGTTTTGTACATGGTTTCCCCCGTAGGCATAATCCATGATATGAAAAGATTTTTTTATTTCAGAGTGAATAATTTTATTATTGAATACTGATAAATACAGAAAAATAGACTTTAATACAGATTTTTTTTCATTCATTGACGATATCTTCAGCTGCTGTATCATTAACAGTTGCTGACAAAAAGTCGAGTGGACTTATTCCTATATTTAAATCGACATCTTCATCATTTTCCTCATTGGTTGTCTCTTCGTTTAAGCGTGACTGGCCACGGCAATGTCGACAAACTTTTAAATATCCTAATCCATTTTGTTACATCCATATATGCCACCACAACCTTTTGTACAATCACAAAAGATTGTGTTCAGTAGATCATCGGGTGCCTAACTCCCAACCCCACTGTTCTGGATCAGTTTTTCTTCCTAGCCCTATTTGATAATAAACTCGATAAATATGTTGTAGAGCTGCTGAAAAAGTAGGTAATAATGGAAATTTTACATAACCTAAATCGTGGCCCCCTCTCTCGACAGCTGTCACTAACATAACCTAAATCGCGGCCCCCCCTTCAGCCCTCACAGCTCCTAGTCGGTGCCCCCCTTCAGCCCCCACAGCTCTAGTCGGAGCCCCCCGCAGTCCGCTACAGTCCAAGAACGCGGCCCCCACGTTCGCGGAACAAATGACACCCTCAAATGAATTTCACCCCCGCCTAATGCCAAAACAGCCTTAAATATGATGAAAACACCCCTAAATATAACATTTACACCCCAAAATGGCGCTAATTACGCCGTTTCTCGCCTCTAAACCACAAAATCAGACTCGCTCACGTAGGCGATTTCAAGGTCATCGGGGTAAATTTTCGCTAATTTTAACCTTAGAATCTCTTATGGGAAATTGCATGTATTTTTGGTCGATTTTGGCCTAGAACACCCATAGCTTATATACTAATGTCTTCATTACAACACCGTAATGAAGGTGTATACAAAAATTCAGCTCACTAGGAATTTTTCCGCATATTGGGGTTTAAAATGCCTTAAATTACTGGATTAAATAAAATAGGTCAGTTATTTCTTTTGTAAAATTGTATTTTGAATTTATAATTTTTTTTTCACGAATTTGAAGCCACCTTTTACACGAAGCATAATTTAGTTATGTTAAATATATACAATAACTATCAACTAGGGATTTCAAGTAGGTATCTGATTTACTTGTCAATACCACTGACAATAACTGACTGCTAGGCAATAAATACTCTCTAACATCAAAATGTCAAAGCTTTAGACCTCTTCACTCATATCTGTATTCTTCTACCAAACTCCATATGAATGAAAAATTATTCTTCTATTGACAACAGGAAGGGGGGGTGTACCAAATCACAAAACAGAATTTTAGTTATGGGCGTTAACAAAATAATTACTGAAACAGGTATATTCAAATATTTAGACAAATAGAAAATTAAAGAGAGATATTCGAAAAAGATTTAACCTGGAAATCCGAGCTAATACAATTTTGCCATAATTACAGGTACCCAAAAAGAGACGACGAATGCTCACGTTATGCTTAATATACGTCAAGCACCATGAATAATTAACAGCTTCTAACATTTTTTTCAAACCATTTCATAACTATAATGATAACTCAAATAAATAAATCAAATATCCTGCTTTCATAACACATTTTTATCCACCCTGTATATATAAATATAATTGTATTCTACCCTTATTTCAACCACATTGTGTATGAAACTACTTGTGAGCCTAACAGTATAACATTTTGTTATCTACCCTGTATCCTGTATAAATATATTACAACTCCACCCGTTTTTCAACCACCTGTTATATGCAACTATTTACGGCCCACTCAATATACCTTTTTTGCACCACCCCTTATAACTTCCCCCTTATTTCAACCACCTAATATAGTTTTTTTTCAAGATTTTTTAAATACATGTAATTACTACTCGGCTTTAACTTTCATCTATCCTATATATGGAACAACCCGTTAAAATTACACTTGATATATCGGTTGATTTTTTTTAAAATCGAAACATGTTACATTGGCATATGTCGAAATTTGAATAAAAGCTAAGCTGATGCAAGTATCTAATATTTGGTGCATGCGGTGGAAAAAACTGACTAATCATGTGTTAGTAGTAGTTTTTCCGCTATATCTACCATTTTTATCAATTTAGGGAAATAAATTGTATACCATACTTTCAAACAAACAAAAAAAGATTTTGCAAATGCAGTGATGCCCGAACAAACAAACAAACAGACAAACTACAATTTTATAATAGTATAGATATATACATAACTAGCCGTTACCCGCGGTTTCACCCGCGTACGGAATTTACAGTTCTGCGGAAAAAGAAATAACTTATGAAGCATTATGGGTTATCCTAAATAACAACTTTTACTAACTTTTGTGAACCACCCTACATAACAATAAATCCACCAATCCCGAATATATTTCACCCAAACTGCAAGTGCTTATGGGGCACCCTATATAACAGTTTTATTCAACCTTTTTTTGAACAACCTTATATAGCTGTAACTCTACTTCACCCTATTCGCTATGAGTGTGACTGCAGCGCCAAACAAAATATGAACTATGGGAGGCTATCAAAGCATGTTTTTATACGTATGTCAATAGCAACAAATCCAAAAATAAATAAATATTATAAACAATAGTAAAAAAAAATATGTGACAGTTTTATAGTGATTCCAGTTTTTTCTTTCAATTAAACGAATCAGCAACAAGTAAGTATAATGATAAAAAATAAATAAGAACCCAGTAAATATTAGGTTAGGTTAAGTTGTTTGAAATTCAAATTAAAGTCAAAAAAGAATGCAAAGGAAAAAATTAAAATAAAAAATAAGTAGTTAAATAAATATCTGTTGAATTAATGTAATTTTTTTGTAGCAACAAAGAAGCCATGGATATTATAATAAAAACCGGATTTCAGTCGATCACTCATCAAATAGAATTTCAACCAGCAACAGTCACCAAGGGTAAAAATCTTGCTCTTGCAGAGCATGTAAGAGACGTCGAGGAATATAGATGGAATAATGACAGCTTCTTAATAAAATCTCGTATTATTCGACAAGCCTCAGTCCACAGTACATTTGATTATTTATTTTGTCGTGCTAAATAATGTTAGAGTATTGTTATTAACAGGTTTTTCTATTATTTTATTTTAGATAAATTCGGTACGCCATGTGACTGATGTACACTGTAATTGTGTGTATAATCAGAGTAAAAAGTGCAAACACATCGCGGCTTTAATTTATTTTATTAACAATGAAGAGAGCGCTTCAAAAACAAGTCATGAGCAGCAGTGGGGCAAGCCGAGTGCACGTCAATTTGCAAAAACAAAATATTCCAAAGGAGAATATTTTAAAAATATGAATGTGAAATCTTGCAGACATTAATCAATTTCTTGAATATTATAATAAATAGTAAACAAAATTAATAAAAACTGCACAATTAGCAAATGAAACAATTTATCCGTACGTTTTAATTATTTAAAATTTTTTATTTTTCATACCTTTCTTTCATTTTCAAATATATGTGTTTGTCTGTTTTTTTTAATTTTTGAATTTAAGGATTTATATATTACATTATTTTGCTTACAGAATTCCTAAGAAATGATTAACTTTTACAAAAGTTAAAAATTTTGCAAAGGTTTGCAATGCTCCAAATTATTGTTATTGATAAAATTAAGGTTATGGTACTACTTACTTTAGCCTTTTAACTGCAGCTATCCACTGATTCCGTTGATTTATTTTCCATTTAGCAGTTGGAAATTTATAAAATTTGCACCTACTTTTTCTGCTGGTATTCTTGCAATTCACAACATAACAACTTTGGTTTCTCATTATTTTTTAATTTAATTAAAATTAGAACAAAATAAATACTTTCACGTGTACTTGCTTACAATTTCAGTAATAATAGCCTCCCGTAATGCTCAAAGTGACCACTACGAACGCCTCGGTCGATTTTATTTCCCCTACCATGACTTCGCTCAGAGCGAATAGTGCAACCATCCTGTATATGCTGCTGTTTATTTGTCACCCAATATAATACCTAACACCTAAGGGAAAATTATGAAATAGCGTGGCTCATAATCAGTTGCACATATAGGATACTTGAAATATAGGGTGGAGAAGTGTTATAAATCTTTAAAAAATGTAATATTGGTCGACCAATAAGCAGCAGCGTATACAGGGTAGTTGTAATACGTACAAGGTGATTCAAAAAAATGTTGAACAAAATGGTCATATAGGGTGCCCCATAAGCAGTTGGAGTTTTGGTGAAATATATTGGGCATTGACGGATTTATAGTTACACAGTGAGGTACAAAAAATGTTATACTGGGTGGCCGATAAGTAGTTGCATATACAAGGTGGTTGAAATAGAGGGTGAAGTAGAATTATAGTTAAACAGGTTGGAAAAAAAATTTGTAGGATAGAACAAGAGCTGTTGCATATATACAATATCTGAAACGTGGATCGAAGTAAAATTATAGTTATACAGTGTGATTAAAACAATGTTAGAAAAAGGTACATGCACGGGTGGTTGAAATATAATGTGGAGACAAATTATACTTTCCATGGTGGCTAAAAAATTGTTATATAGTAGTCCATAAGCAGTTGCGTAGTTAAGTTAGTCAGTGGAGCAGAGTTATGTTAAGTGTTTCAAAAATGTTATACCTATTTGGTGGCCCGTAAGCAGATGAACATATGGAGTGGTTGAAGTATTTTGTAGAGTAAAATTATAGTCCTACATGATGGTTAAAAAATAAGTTATAATGTTTGACTGATTGGCAGCAGTATATACAGGATGGTTTTAATGTAGATGGAAGTAGAATTATAGTTATACAAGGCGGTTCAAAAAAATTGATTAAATTTTTATATATGGTGGCCAAAAAAAGCAGTTGCAGTTTGGGTGAGTGTTTAAATAAAGGTTTGGTGTTAGGGTGCCAAACTGTGTTTTTACATTTGTGACACACCAAGGGTTCCACAGGCATTTCCATTAGCGTGGATCGAAAAGTTTAAAACATTGTTATATAGGACATGAACAGTTGCATCCTACTATATGGAATACCTGAAACATGGGACCAAGCAAGATTATAGTTTTAAAGTATGATTAACACAATGTTAGAAAAAGTTGCACATAAAGGGTGATTAAAATATAGTGTGGAGAGAAATTGTACTTTACAAGGTGGTTCAAAATTTTCGGAAATAATTGTTATATAGCGTAGACCATAAGCAGTTGCATAGCTGAAATATAGTGTGTAGTAAAGTTATAAGCAGGTGTTAAAAAAGTTATATTGGGTGACAAATAAACAGCAGCATATACAGCAACAATCCCACTACAGGGCTACAGGGTGAAGTAGAGTTAGTTATACAAGGTGATTCAAAAAAAATGTCGAATAAAATTGTTATATAGGGTGCCATAAGCACTAGCAGTTCGGGTGAAATATATTCGAGATTGGTGGATTTATAGTTAAGTAGGGTGTTAAAAAACATCGGAAAAATTGTTATATGGGTTAACCCATATGTTTCATAAGTTATTTCTTTTTACAAAGACTTGTCATTCCGTACGCGGGTGAAACCGCTGGTAACGGCTAGTATATTATATTTATTATTAAGTTTTCCGCAGTTATTTCAGTAATGATTTAAACATTTTGAGCTAAAATTTTATTCACTACCTTTTTCATATTATTTCTAATTACTCTAGAGCCACCATTACGGCATATTATAGAAATATCAGTTAGAATGTTTCTCCCGATTATCATTAATTCTGCTGGATTTACATAGTACAAAATTTCTATTGTGGCATCTGAAAATTTTGTTATGACTGCAGAACAAGCTGTGCTAAATAAAGAAGAACCATTAATAAACCCATTCAAAAACATGCTGCATTGTTTTTCCTGGATATTCAATTTATTGGAAACTGGAAATTATCGAAACATCAGCTCCAGTATCAATCGAAGTTTGAAACATCTTGCCTTTTATTTCCACTTCTACCGTGCCTTTATATGTGGAAATGAACTTTATATTTGAACAACGTCTGCTTTCATTTCCTTAGTTTGCTTAACAAAACAAGTATTAATATGATCACCAGTTCTTTTACAATATGTACATGATTTTAACTTATTATTATTTGAAATTGGACCCAATCAAAAATTTTCCTTGTAGGTACAAAAATCATTTTTTAATTCACAATCGAAATCAACTTTAAAAATTTTCCGGACAAAAAGCACCACTTTCGGACCAGACCGGAAGTCCTAACACAAACCATTTTATGGTCACCTTGGAACACTGTAACTTTTGTCTGAAACATTTTTCTTAGAAACTTTACTTTTTGAAATATTCTGCTTGTTGATCAAAATGACATTAAAACATTTGAAATTATTTATGTCCTATTTCTAGCCAAAATATGGGCCTAATTAAAAATTTGCATGGTACAAAAGTATCCCTTTTTGATTTTCAATAGAAACCCACTAAACATTTGGGGATTTCAATTAAAAAAGACAACGTCCGGACATAATGCACCACTTCCGATTCAAATCAGAAGTTGTAACACAAACCATATAATGACCCCCCCTGTTGAAAAAATAAAAAAATTGTATGGGAATCTAATGTGTTTTTATCGCTGTCATTCCACGTTGATACCCATAAGTTTCCAAGAGAAACAAAAGACGGCTAATTTATCGGAATCTATCTGCCAGTCCAATATAGCGAGTTTTCTTTATTGGAATTAATGGCATTTTGATGTACACCGTAATCGTATGGATTTCTGTATACAGGTCACCTATGGGATCGTATCTGTTTCTATTGTAGTCTGTTTAGAATTACGGTGCTTATGCATATTTCCTAAGAGGAACAAAAGACCGCTAATTTATCGGAATCTATCTGCCAGTCCAATATAGCGAGTTTTCTCTATTGGAATTAATGCGATTTTAAACTACCCCGTAATCGTATGGATTTCTGTATGCACCTAACCCATGGGATCGTATCTGATTATATCGCAATCTGTTTAGAATTAGGTGCTTATGCGTATTTCCTAACAGAATAAAAAAAGTTTAGAATTGTTTGTCCACAATCAGTAAGTTTAATGTTTTCTGTTTGTATAGAAAATATAAAATTTAACGTTTCGCTTAGAAACTTCCATGGTTATATATGTGGATTGTCAGCGACAAAAACGGATTAGGTTCCTATAAACTTTTTTATTGATATCAAACCGGATATCCAGATTAAATTAATGTTATATGTTAAAGTTTCTATAGCGAATTCCATATGTGAAACTTAATGTTATTAGTAGGGAGCTACTGGACTATCCAGCGTTTGCATAACTTCGATTGTTAATTGTTCCTGAAGGATAGTTGTGACATACTTTGTCAATGTTTAAGCCCTTGGGAAATGACACCACAATTCACGAAATTATTGTATATTTCCAAACGTTTCGGGGTCTAGGTCAGACTCCGTTGTCAATGGCAAAGAAACTATGAAAATAGGCACAAAACTAAAATTTAAAATTAAAATTTTTGAGAATTGTATTTGACTCATGAAGTAACTAAGAGAATTTAATTTGATAATATACAGGGTAGCACAAAAACTTCTAACGATCATGTAATATTAAAGTTCCTTTCAAATTGGAAAAATTAGAAAGGGGTGATCTTCAGAATTTTATGTGACGCTCCTAGGTGCGACTTCGTTATAAGATAGTGCATTCGCCAAAAATGGTATCAAAGAATTTTGTTGATTCACTGAAAAACCTATGGAAAAACCTTATGAACTATTGTTGTTCACAAGGACATGACCATTAGCACTTTCTTCCTTAACCATCGGCAACCAGGAACGACTGAATTCTACGGAGGTAGTAGCGATACAATCGTTTTCATTTAACAAAATTAAAGCAGACTCTTAGTTCTCTTGTCGCCATAGAATACAATTGTATTCTATGACCAAGGTCCCAAGCATGTTCACAAGTTTTGAATTTTTCAAACTGTCGTTTTTTAACGTATTTTTTGTGTTGGTTTATTCGAACATTTAGAGCTCTAGAGGTTTCGCCAAAATAAAATTTATTATATTTACAAGGAATTTTATAAATGCAATTTTCTGTATTTTGAGTTGGGGGGTTTGTGGTTTTGTTTTTGACATAACTGATTTTAGTGTATCTCTTGTTTTAAATGATGTTTTAATATTATATCTGTGGCCCACTTTTTTAGTCTTTCCTGAGAGACCCTATATGTATGGTATAGTTATTGTAGTAATGTGATTATTTTGGGAGACAGTGTTGTTTGGTGAAGTTTGGTAGCGATCGTTTGGTATTCGATTTTGTATAACTCTTTATTAATAAATTTTTCATGGTAATAATTGGCAGAGATGCACATTTTTTATAAACGTTTTTTCTTCATTAAATTTATTGGTGTTAGAACAGTTGGTTTTTGCTTTGTCATATAGAGATTTGATCATACCTCTTTTTACTGAACTTGGATGATCAGAGTTGAAGGTTATTTATTAATACTTTAATTGAATATAATTTATTTTTTGTAACGTTATTTTTGATAAGTACAGGTTTTCCTAGTTGAATTTTTGCTCTTATTCGATATTTAAACAATAGTGAAGCTCAAGAGTATCGAATAAGAGCAAAAAACTGAACTAGAAAAACCTATACATATCAAATATAACCTTACGAAAAATGAGTTACATTCAATTAAAGTTTAAAAAATGGCAGCACTATTAAGATTTTAAATGCAGATAAAGGCAATGCCACAGTTATTGTAAATAAAATTGACTACGATTTGAAAAATTCAAAACATAATAACCCAAGGGCAATATACAAAATGAAACAAAGATCCAACAACTTCTATAGAAAACAAAATATACTGCTTACTTTACAATCACAACATGAATTTAGAGAACAAGAACGTAAGAATCTTACTCATACCCATACCAATACCCATATTTTACATAAAGAAGAACACAACATGAATCGAAAACTAAAAGTGTCTGCTTTACTTTTGTTAAATGAAAACCATTGTTTCTCTACTACCTCCGTAGAATTCAGTCGTTCCTGGTTGCCGATGATTAAGGAAGAAATTGCTAATGGTCATGTCCTTGTGAACAACAATAGTTCATAAGGTTTTTCCTAGGTTTTCCCTTTTAATGGGATCAGTGAATCAACAAAATTCTTTGATTCCATTTTTGGCGAATTACACGATCTTATAACAAAGTCGCACCTAGGAGCGCCACATAAAATTCTGAACATCACTCCTTTCTAATTTTTCCAATTTGAAAGGAACTTTATTATTACATGATCTTTAGAAGTTTCTGTACTACCCTGTATATTATCAAATTTAATTCTCTTAGTTACTTCATTAGTCAAATAATTTGACAACGTTTGGAAATATACAGTAATTTCGTGGAATTATGGTATCATTTCCCGAAAAGTGCTTAAACTTTAATTATTAAAACTCATAACCTTAAAATGAAATCATAGGGAATCGAATGGAACATCAAGGTTAAACACTGTTTCAAATTCACTGTTATTTATCTGGATATCCGCTGGAATTTATTGGTGTATCCAGCTAAAAATAATTCTCTGTCTTTATCTGTACCAACATCCTACATAACAAATAAATACACCAAAAATTTATATAAATTAAACGGTAAATTGAAATGAAGTGAGGACTTTCATTAAGTGAAACTCAAATGTAAATTTCAGAATCATTAGAAATTAAAAAAATCTCGAGTGTTGCCTTCCCCTATTGAAAAAATCCCATATAGTCCCTTACATATCCACAGAATCTGCATTAGTTTGTATGTAGTCTATCTGGCAAGAAAATGTGGCATATAAAAGTAATGTAGGTAACCTGTGGGAATGTATCTGTTTCTATTGTAGACCATTAAAATTATGGCGCTTATGCGTATTTCCTAATACAAAATAAAACATGTTTCTAATGGTTTTTCCATAATCAGTTAGTTTAATGTTTCCTATTTGCAACAGCTATATTAAACTATATAGAAACTAATGGAAGATTCCATATAAATTCGAAACATATAATCTAACTGCAAACACAAATAGCATAAATTTTTGTTTGTTTGTTTTTATAGGAAGCTACGATAACAATGAAATAGTTTATCTATGGGAATACTATTGGAACTGCAGCGACAAAAGCACACTAAAAATTCATAAAATCCCTTACAACTATGGAATTATGTGAGAATTTATCAGCCAAACCATACATCAAAGTTGCCATAATCTTTATGGAATACTTTTGGAAATGCAGCTACAAAGACACATTAAAAATCCAATACAAGTATCAAGCCATAGGGATCTAACAGCCAAACTATATAAGCAATTTGCCATGATATTCTATAGGTTTCTATGGGAATGGTTTGATAAAAATAAAATTAATATATAAGATTATAATTAAAATTATGTCATAATCTGTACGTCCTTATAAACTGGACCTATAAAATCATGAAAAAGAGTATGGTTCTAGAAGAGAATTTCAGCAAACAGGTACAATTAAATGCATATGTCTTTACCTGTAGATACATATGAAATATACACTAAAATTGTATGAAATTTAACGGAATATTCATATAAATGGAGATTCTAAGCTAAAAGTTTAGATTATGACAAATTATTAAGAATTTAGCGGTAAACTCCAATTAAATAAATGGTGTAAACAGTTTTTATGAGAAAATGTGCAAGGAAAATGTATGTTTTCAACTGCCTTTTATGCGAGAATCCAAGAAAAAACGATCTCTACCTAATACTAATAGTTGCTAGTTTTGAATTCCTTTGTCACATTAATAGACTCTTGTTGGTCTTTTTTGTACCTGTAAATATTTCAATATATTTTTTCGCCAAAAAGTTTTGTGATTGAGTTCCCTTCCTCGCTTACTTGGGATTTAGGCCAATAAAATGTAGATTTTTAGCAGTTGAGAGTTGAACTGTGGCCGTTGATATTCATTATGCAGGTATTATGTATTGAGTTTATTGGTGGTTCCCTATTGTATGATCTGTGGGTTCATTGTTCATTTGTTGGTTGAGCTGTTAAGTATGGTGGGTAATCAATTTTTCAAGACGTTCTCTCTAGTATACTGTGTGATCTGTAAAGACTCTGAGGATGTATTGTGAACACAAGTGTTTGTGACTTTTCATTCTTTCAAGTAATTATTGTTTAAATCATAATCAATGCCGTAGCCAGAAAATTTATTCGGGGTGGTGATGGGGTGATTAGGACTGCAAAATTAATATTTTTGTTCATGTATTTACAGGATATATAAAATTCTATAAATATAAAATTTATTCTTATGAAAAAGATGATTAATTGGTTAAAATTGAATCTTGAGACCCAAAATTCCACTGGCTACGGCCTTGATCATACATACAAATCTAATTTAGTTCAAATTTATGTTCTGTATACCTTTAATGTTAGGCTTGTTCATATAGTGACCAGATTTTATATAATTGGTTTAAATTGATAATTGTGTAAATACTTTATGGAGGATTAGTACACGTAACTAAGGCTACATATTTAAATTTCTAATGAATCTAAAATTTACATTCGGTATTGACAAATAATAAAAACCACAAATATAGTGTAATTTCATATTTACTTAATATTTTATAGTAAAGAATGTCGCAGTCCAGCCGCAGCCCCGAGGATAATATTAAAAGTAAAGAATAATTGAATAAACATACCTATAAATTTATGCTCAAATAAAGTATACTAATAATTTTGAGTTTCACTTAATGAAAGTTCTCTTTTAAAACCTCACTTCATTTCAATTTACCGTTTAATTTATATAAAGTTGTGGTGCATTTATTTGTTATTTACAGATAAAGACAGAGAATTATTTTTAGGTGGATACACCAATAAAATCCTTCTAATATCCAGATAAATAACATTGAAACTGAAACAGTGTTTAATCTTGATATTCCAGTCGATTCCCTATGATTTCATTTTAAGGTTATGAGTTTTAACAATTAAAGTTTAAACACTTTTTGGGAAATGATAACATAATTCACGAAATTACTGTATATTTCCAAACGTTTCGGGGTCTAGGTCCGTTCCCGTTGTCAATGGCAATAGAAACAGATACGATCCCACAGGTAACGTGCATACAAAAATCCATACGATTACGGGGTACATTAAAATCCCATTAATTTCAATAAACAAAACTCGCAAGATTGGACTGGCAGATAGATTCCGATAAATTAGCGATCTTTTGTTTCTCTTGAAAACTTATTGGTATTGATGTGAATTGACAGCGACAAGAACACATTAGATTCCCATACACTTTTTTATTGGAATCTATTGAGTTTTTTCAACAGGGAGACTACAATAGAAAAGGATACGATTCCACAGGTAACGTGCATTCAGAAATCCATACGATTACGGGGTACATTAAAATCCCATTAATTCCAATAAACAAAACTCCCTATATTGGACTGGCAGATAGATTCCGATAAATTAGCGGTCTTTTGTTTCTCTTAGGAAATACGCATAAGCACCGTAATTCTAAACAGACTACAATAGAAAAAGATACGATCCCACAGGTTACGTGCATACAGAATCCATACGATTACGGCGTGGGTACATTAAAATCCCATTAATTTCAATAAAGAAAACTCGCTATATTGGACTCGCAGATAGATTCCCATAAATTAGCGGTCTTATGATTCTCTTAGGAAATACGCATAAGAACCGTAATTCTACATAGACTACAATCGACACATATACGATCCCATAGGTTTCGTGCATATAGAAATCCATGCGATTACGGTGTACTTAAAATCCCATTAATTCCAATAAAAAAACTCGCTATATTGGACTGGCAGATAGATTCCGATAAATTAGCGGTCTTTTGTTTCTCTTGGAAACTTATGGGTATTAATGTGGAATGACAGCGACAAAAGCACACTAGATTCCCATACACTTTTTTTTATTGGAATCTATGGGATTTTTTCAACAGGGTCGTCACGTGTGCTAATCCTTCCTAAAGTATTTACACAAATAATATTTTAAACCAATTATATGCAACTGGTCACTATATAAAGAAGCCTAACATTAAAGGTATACAGAACATATATTTGAACTAAATTATATTTGTAATTATGATCAAGCCCAGGAATTTTGGAATGTTGGGTTTCAATCATCTTTTAATCATCTTTTTCGTAAGAACAAATTTTATATTTATAGAATTTTATATATCCTCCAAAATATGAACAAAAATATTAATTTTGCAGTTCTAAACAGTCCATCACCAATCAAAAAAAGTTATCCAAGCCTACATCTTAAAACAATTAAAGATCAAACATATGATCACCACCGCTCAACACAGATCATACAATAGTGAATAGAGACAACTCAACTAACGAATGAACAATGAATCCACAGATCATACCATAGAGAAAATGAACCACCAATGAACTCAAAACACAATGAATATTAACGGCCACTGCTCAACTGCTAAAAATCTACAATCTGTTACTGGTACAAAAAAGGCCAACAACTTTGGCAAAGGAATTCAAAACTGCCAACTATTTAACCTGGCCCTATTAGTATTAGGTAGAGATCGTTTTTCCTTAGATTCTCGCATATAAGACCATTGAAAACATGAATTTTCCTTGCATATTTTCTCATAAAAACTTCTGCTTACACCATTTATTTAATTGGAGTTTACCGCTAAATTCTTAAGTTTTGTCGTAATCTAAACCTTTAGCTTATAATCTCGATTTATATGAATATTTCATATGCATCTATAGATAAAGACATATATACATTTAATTCTATTTGTTTGCTGACATTCTCTTCTAGAACCATACTCTTTTTCATGATTTTATAGGTACGCTTATAAAGGACGTACATATGACATAATTTTAATTACATTCCTATATATTAATTTTTTTATCAAGCCATTTCCATAGAAACCTTTAGAATATCATGGCAAATTGCTTGTATGGTTTGGCTATTAGATCCCTATGGCTTGATACTTGTATTGCAAGAATTGTGTTTGTCGCGGCATTTCCAACTTTGATGTATGGTTTGGCTGATAAATTCTCATAGAATTCGATAGTTGTAAGCGATTTTATGAATTTTTAATGTGTTTTTGTAGATAGGTGAACTATGTGTATATAGTTTAATATAACTGTTCCAAATGGGAAACATATTACTACTACTGATACTACTGATTATAGAAAAACCATTAGAAACATGTTTTATTTTGTATTAGGAAATACCCATAAGAGCCAGAATTTTAATGGTCTACAATAGAAACATATACATTCCCACAGGTTACCTACATATAGAATCCATTAGATTCCGGCATACGTTAAAATCCCATTAATTCCAATAACAAAAACTCGCTTTATTAGACTTGCAGATAAGTTACTTTTATATGCCACATTTTCTTGCCGATAGACTACATACAAACTAATGCAGATTCTGTGGGTATGTAAGGGACTGTATGGGATTTTTTTCAATAAGGCCGTGGAACTCTGCAACTTTTGTATGAAACATTTTTTCAACGTGTGTATGCAGTTTATCTGTTTGAACCAATCGGAAACGAGCTGCAAGTTTTCATTATTTAAATTAATGCGATTTTATTATATATCCCCTAACCGTATGAATTCTATATGGACGTAGAATGATTAGATGACAAAAGGCAAAATGGGAAAAACATTCTAGGAAATTTCAACAATAATAATTCCAACAATTAGTGCAACTAATAAAAAATGCAAATGTAGTAGAACCCAATAAAGTAACGAAAACAAAATCTCAAGTGGACGAGGTAAAATAAGGAAATACAAATAGTTAAACATTCTATTGATAATGTAGAATTGACAGTTAACTACTTTGAAGGCAAAGTACAAAAATTAGTTGATGAAAAAAAGACAAAATGAAAGAAAATTTTCAAGATGTATTGATTACTAAAGGCTCTCTTGTGAAATCACCCACCTCTGATGAAACCTCTTACTGGCTATGTATAAAGGACATTCTGATGCAGGTGTAACAACCAATGCTAGGGATATTTATGAAAAGGTCAAAGTACTTGTAGGTTACTCAAGAGATTCTGCAGTCGAATTACTCCAAAGTATTCGAGAAGACCAGCAGACCAATTTTGAATAAATAGTTTCAGTCCCTGAATGACGGTATGGCAACCAAAGTCAAGCACACATACACAGAAATTTCGGGACACACAAGAGTAGGAGCCGACATTAGTCAGTAATCATCTGAGGATTCTGTAAAGAGGAGCTTCTTGAAACTTTGCTCTTATTACAAAAGACTTGTAGAAGAATTGATTAGCATCGCCGCTCCATTACAACTGATAGCAGAATTGTTCCATTGCAACAAGGCGCGACAATACATTCAAGAGATTGAAATCAGCTCTATGTTCTAGCCCCATTCTGACGTCCCCAAGAGAACACGGCAAATTTATCCTCGACACTGATTTTAGAAATAACGCGATTGGTGAGAAAATGAGTATTAGAGTAGATGATTTTCTAAACCAGAGAAGAACTACTGCGATGCCAAAAAATAGTTGAGCTGTTGATCATTTCCACAGATATCTTAATGCAGCTCTAAAATGACCACTGGACGGGAAGACACCATAAAGTCAGTTCGTCAGGTGAATGCAAAAATTGTAACTTTAAGATTTACCATAGTTTCGGCCGTCTACATAACAAAACAGAATCTTTGTCGGGACGACCTAGCCGCAGAAAAATTAGAGTCGCTGTGAATAAGCGAAACAGAAGGAAGACTTAGACATCGCACCAATTTTGATGAAGAGAAACGAAGAAGTAGACATGAGAAGTAGTATCAAGTCAAGAAAGAAGTTTTGAAGAAAACCTAGGAACGTGCAAATGGGAAAGAAACCAAATCTGAGCTAATTTTACCAAAAAAGGTACATGCTATCTTGAAGGAAATACATAAAGAAAATTTTTGAGGAAATTTGAGAATGAATAAAATACTAGATGAGCTACGACAAGAATTTAATTGGGTTAACTATTATGAAGATATCAAAGAGTGGTTTCCGGCACCATACGCAACGTCTGTGCAGCCAGTAAGGGTTCAAAAATCGATTAGATGGAAAACAAATCAATACAAATTGGGCATTCCATAAGAAGGAATTGCCATTGACATAGCCGGACTATTCCAAGAAACCAACAACGGTAACAGATATACAGGGTGTTTTGTAGAAGGTGCGCAAAACTTGGAGGGCAGATAGGTGAGCTCATGTGCTATATTATGTAGCCCCTATAACATCTAGATATCTTACGGTTTTTGTTTTTTTTTTTTAATTTTAATTTTACCATTGATTATTTCACTTAGCGCCTCCTTGGTGTCTATACTATTTCGTAAATGACGAATTTTTAATGAACGATTTATTGATGAAATCTCATTGAAGACCGACCAATAATATTCAAAAAGTTGGATGTCCAGCACATTAAAGGCGAACTGCCAGAGACGGGCCAAGCAACTCGTTTATGAGAGAGAAATAGAAACCAAAGAGCAGTTAAGAGAAAGAATAAATGTTGCTTTTGAAATAATATGGGATGAGATGGACTACAGACTGCCACTGTACGAGTCAGAAAAAGGTGTCGCGATTGCATCCGTAGCGATAGAAGCCGGTTTGAACAAAATTTATAACAAATTATTGCAACTAGATGTATGTTTTCTTTTTTGTAGTTCTAACCTTGTAAGTTACAATCTCAAATTTTATTATGATACTGATTACTTTCTAATACGTGTGATATATCGTTGGAGAGGGGTTCAAGTAGAAAAGTTTTTGTAAGCATTCGACGTTCTCGATGTGCTTCTATTTTTTTTGTAATGTGATAAAGTTGTTTTCTGAATGATACTTGTGGCATATTTTTCAATGTCTAAGTGCTTCTTGGGAAATAACACCACAGTTTAAAGAAAATTGCTGTATATTCCAAACGTTTCGGGGTCTAGATCTAGTTCAGGTCAGGCACTATATATCAATATTTTTCAAAATTTTCCAAAATTATTTTGAATACTTAATTTTGATTATTAAATTACAAACAAATCAATCAAAAGCCTGCTCAACAATCTTTCCGGAATTACTTAGCTATTTGTTATTTAATTTTCATTTTCTTAATTTTAATGTGAATTTTACGATTTGGGGGGGGAGGATCATGACCTCTATATCCCATTGCTCGGTGATGAATGCAATGGGACAATTTCGATTACTGGTTGTCTCTGACAGAAAGTCTTCCTCGCACAGAGAAAAAAAACTCTAATTCATGTTGTAGAGATTTTCTTTCTTTCGGCACTACTTTACAGAGAAAAAGCGCAGAAAGAAAAACCAATGAACAGTCAAAATTGATTGTCTATTATTTATTTCGATATTTATTCTGGCATAGTTGTCGAATCAATACGACTGTTTATCATATTAGTATTAGGATGCTTGAAAACTGACCTTATACCATAAAGAACTGCAAATTTGTTTTTTTTTTCATTTGTCTCAAGTAGGGAATCAACGCAGTTACCGCTCGACCTTAACCTTAATGAATTGGCAAATAAGTGTACCTAGTCGAGAGAAATTGGTTCTTGCAGACATACTACATTCCAATAAAATTACCATAGGATTAGTTTATAACTAATTTGAAAAAGTTACGTAAATATTAGAAAAATGACTCAACCAAAAGAGCGATTGTAAAAATTGTGTTAATACAATTTTATATGTATTAATTGAATGTTTAAAAACTTGTCAATTTTTAATCTTGAATTAATTATTTAAATGAGTGTATTTTATTTGGTTAATAAAGTAATAAAAATTGCAATTTTTAACACGTCTTATTTTTAATGTATTCTTTCGAACTTATTTTCCAAAATTAACACTTAAAAAATGGGTAAAATTTAATTTTCTTTATTAATGTGTCCTTGTTATGATAAATTAATGATGAAACAAATAATTTAGCTTAAAAATACTCTTTTTATTATAACTGAAGAAAGAATGGTTTCGTCCGTATTTCAAAACATTAGTATAGATCATGATACTAGGGAAATAAAAGATCCCAAACCCACAATCTTTGAACAATTTATTATATACGACTAGTTTCGGGGTCTACAACTTCCACTCCATTATCAAGTCAAAAAAGCTACAAAAAATAATCAAAATAAGACAAATATACGGTAAACATTATGTGATAACTTACATACAGGTACTTCTTGGGAAATAACACCACAGTTTAAAGAAAATTGCTGTATATTCCAAACGTTTCGGGGTCTAGATCAGACCCCGTTGTCAATGGTTAAGAAACTATGGATTAAAAAGGCATAATTCTAAGATGTAAATTAAAATATTTGACAATGTGTATTATTTGATTTTTGACGTAACTAAGAGAATTTTATTTGTAATATACAGGGTAGCACAGAAATTTCTAAAGATCATATAATCATAAATTTGAAGACGCGAGATGTAAGACCGACATCCAGGATTTTCAAGAGAATCAGTACACAGAGGTTCCGAATCTGGAGCCATTCCGTGTAATTGCTGTTCTCCCTTAACTCCTAGGACAGAATGTCACGATAAAATTTTCAGGTTACTTCACCTGTCAGAGATATTGAATACTCTCTTCGAGGTGTCATTCCTTTGTACGCAAGACAATATATATTATATATAAATATAATATATATTGTTTCTGGTCGGGAACCTAGGAGTTAAGGGAGAACAGCAATTACACGGAACGGTTCCAGATTCGGAACCTCTGTGTACTGATTCTCTTGAAAATCCTAGATGTAAGACCGACGTCTTTCATCTTGCGTCTTCAAATATAACGAAATGCATCAAATGCATAAAGAAGTGTTCGAGAGGACATTAAATTGTGGGAAGCGCAACTGGTGAAGGTTCCCGACCAGAAACAATATATACTATATTTACTTATAATATATATTGTCTTGCGTACAAAGGAATGACACCTCGAAGAGAGTATATAATCATAAAGTTCCTTTCAAATTGGAAGAATTTGAAAGGGAGATCTTCAGAATTTTATGTGGCGCTCCTAGGTGCCCCTTTGTTATAAGATAGTGCATTCGCCAAAAATGCGACCAAAGAACTTTGTTGATTCATTAAAATTATAAGGGAAAACCTAGAAAAACCTTATGAACTATCCCGACTCTTTTAGTTTTCTTTTGGTGTTGTGTTCTTCTTTGTGTAATATAACGGAATTTTGAAACTGTATTTTATGACCAAGGCCCCATGCATGTTCACAAATTTTGGATTTTTCAAATTATCGTTTTTTTATGTAATTTTTGTGTTCGTTTATTCGAACGTTCAGAGGTCTAGAGGTTTTTCCAATATAGAATTTATTACATTCACACGGGATTTTATAAATGCAATTTTTTGTATTTTGAGTTGTGTAATTTGGTTTGGTTTTTGATATAATTGATTTTAGTGTATTTTCTGTTTTAAATGATGTTTTGATATTATATCTGTTTCCCACTCTTTTTAGTCTTTCTGATAAACCCTGTATGTATGGTATAGTTATTGTATTAATGTGATTATCTTGGGAGTCAGTGTTGCTTGGTGAAATTTGATGTTGGTTGTTAGGGATTGTTTGGTATTCCATTTTGTTTAACTCGTTGTTAATTTATTTGGGTAATGATAGGCAGAAAGTACATTTTTTATAAACGTTTTTTCTTCGTTGAATTTATTGATATTAGAACAGTTGGTTTTTGCTCTGTCATATAGAGATTTAATGATACCTATTTTTACTGAACTTGGATGATTAGAGTTAAAGGTTTTCCCTTATGATTTTAATGGGATCACTGAATCAACAAAGTTCTTTGGTCGCATTTTTGGCGAATGCACTATCTTATAACAAAGTCGCACCTAGGAGCGCCTTTCTTCCAATTTGAAAGGAACTTTATGATTATATGATCTTTAGAAATTTCTGTGCTACCCTGTATATTACAAATAAAATTCTCTTAGTTACGTCAAAAATCAAATAATACACATTGTCAAATATTTTAATTTACATCTTAGAATTGTGCCTTTTTAATCCGTAGTTTCTTAACCACTGACAATGGGGTCTGATCTAGACCCCAAAATGTTTGGAATATACAGCAATTTTCTTTAAACTGTGGTGTTATTTCCCAAGAAGCACTTAGACATTGAAAAATATGCCACAAGTATCATTCAGAAAACAATTACATACAGGTAGTTTGGACGAATATCCACGACGACGTTGCGGGTTATACAACCAAACAAGATCATCAACTTGGAATTCTCCGCCCTCGGCTTTGATGTCGTAGGCTTCCTTCATTCGGGCACTGGCATTCTCGATATTTAACCGGACTCATTGGTGGATGTGGTCCATCTTTTGACGTAGCTGGCTGACATACTTTTCACCTGCGGTCTCTTCTCGTCCCATAATAATATTGGCCGGGGTCTGACCCGTGGACTCATGCACAGACGAACGATATGCCATTAGAAACAAATGCAGATACTGGTCCCAGTCTCTTTGGCGGTTAATGGTCCTATTCATCCGTTTTACCATTCCATCAGATTGCGGGTGTAATGTTGTCGTCCGTGTTTTATTGATCTTCAAGAGCTTGCAGATGTCGTGGAAAAGAGTAGAGCCGAAATTTCTACCTTGGTCTGAGTGCAACTCGAAGGGAACACCAAAACGACTGATCCATTCCTTGACAAGGCTTCGGCCCATTTACTAAAATAGTCCATCACCACCACAATGTACTTATTTCTAGAGTCGGATTCAGGAAATGTACCGGCTACTCTTTCGAATGGACTGCCCACGTTATATTGCTTCATGCGAGCTTTTGGTCGCTTCTGGGACCCATTACTTGCTGCACAAACCGTACATTTCCGGCACCAATCCTTAACATCTACTTGGCAGTTTACCCAATAGAATCTGCTATCTGTCCTTGCGTTCTCCTGGAGTTTCCAGGAGGCGCTTCAGAAGTCCATTCTCCAGGATGAGGGAGTTCCACTGGGCCCAGTATGACTTAATGGTGGGCGAGAAACGGGAAATCTCCTGCCACATAGGTTTGCGGTTTTCTTCCTTCCACCGGATAACTTCTTTTAACTCAAGATCCATTTTCTGGTCTTTCTGGATCTTCTCAGGTTGCCAATGGTCATCGATGGCGGTAGATCTACAGAGAACAGCCCCTTTTTCTTCAGCTCGCTGACAATGTTTGCAATCATCAGGGCATGGTCTCCTCGATAGGGCATCAGCATTCTTATGGCTTGTGCCAGCTCGATGTTCAGTCTCGAAGCCGAATTCTTGTAACCGCTCAATCCACAGGTTTGATTTTCTGTTTATCAACAGCTACTCCCTCTGCGGAAACCACATGTCTAAGATATTGCACCTCTTCTTGGAACAGCTGACCCTGCTTCGGGTTTAACTTTAGTCCGGAACTTCGAAGTCGCTGAAACACCTCCTCCAGGTTCTTCACGTGGTCTTCAAATGATCTTCTAATGATCATGAAAGCCCTTTTAACACTGTTTCCATCAATCTTTCAAACGTTGCTGGAGCATTAATTACACCATCCAAACGGCATCACCGTGAATTGGTAAAGTAGTGATCCAATGGTAAAAGCAGTCTTTTCGCGGTCTGCTTCGACAAGTTCCACCTGCCAATAACCGCTCTTCAAGTCCAGGGTGGAAAACATCTTCGATCCAGCCAACGTATCTAGGGTATCGTCTATTCTTGGGAGAGGATAGCTATCTTTCTTTGTAGCGTGGTTTAATTGCCGATAGTCCACGCAAAATCGGGTCGAACCAACTTTCTTTTTAACCAAGACAACTGGAGAAGTTCAAGGGCTATTGGATGGTTCAATTACACCTTCTTCCTACATTTCGCTATTCTGTCGGCTTCTTCTTTTTAGCTACAGGTAGTCTTCTCGCCGACTCTCGAATAGGTTGAGCTTCTCCGGTATTAATTTTATGTTTCACCAGGTCAATCCGACCTTTTTTTCCGTTTCCTACATCGAAGATATCCTGGTAGTTTCTAACGATGTCCCTCAATTTTGCTTTCTGGTTTGGTTTCAATTTCTTAGATGAATCGGTGATGAGTCTTTCCAGTTCCTCAGATAGTTTACCTTGTGGTATTTCTGCATGCTGTGTGCTTCTGACTATAGAGGAAACTGTTGAAGAATGGCCCAAAGTTGTTCCTTTTTTTAGCACAACCGAGTAATGATTCAGGTTCATTACTCTGGCACAATCTCCTTGGCACCAAAGTCTTCCCCAGTGCGACTCCTCTGCCTATATTTCCGTCGTTAAGTTCGAGATCAAACATCATCACTGTTTCAGCTTTAGCTTTCCCATCTAGGCAAGCACTTACAAAGATTTCAGCTCTTTGCGGAACATTTATATCCTGCCAAGATTGCTCGAAGCATTATGTCGTCTTTCACATGAAGCATCACTTTCTCGTCATTCACTCGCAGAATTCCATCTTTAAAGTTTAACTGGAATCCCTTGGAGCTCATGACATCCATTCCAATGATGACTTGGTCTTCGGTGTCCGCCACTAATGCCCGATATTGGAATGCTGTATTTTTCAAGGTCATTTCAACCTCTATTTCACCATGGACTTTCGCTGCCTCTCCTTTTGCTGTTCGCACTTGCCATTTTGTTGGTTTTATCATCGTCTCTAAAACTATGTTGGGCTTTATAACTGTTTTTGTCGCACCTGTATCCAGCAGCATTGCCATCTACAAAGGCACTGTTAACGTGGTTGCGCCGCGAGGCGACATATGCTACAGGTCGACGATGGCCCCTTCACATCGACGAGGAAGTCGGGCTTCCGTTGCTCTTCTTGCAACCACTCCTTATGTGTCCTACCTTACCACACTTCGAACATCTCAGTTGTCTTTTCTCGGTAAGGACTTTCTCTATTATTTTTCTTACAGAGGCTTCATCGTTTCCGCCATCTTCGGATACTCCGTCAACGATTCGGACTCTGGCTTGACCTCTGCAAGTATTTTTCGCAGCCTTGAATTCCAGAGCTCGAGCCAGTGCATCTACTAATTGAGTCCGTCGAGCTAGGGTCAATGCCTGTCTGGCTTCGTGTTCCCGAAGTCCATCCAAAACTGCTAAGGCGAGTGTTAGTGCTATTGCCTTCTCCTCTGTCGACCATCCGTTTAACTCTGCTGCAGCCTCGAATTGGCGCCTATAGTTAGTCCATGACGATTTCCCATCAAATTCTGGAGGTTTCATTTTGTGCTCTCGGTATTGGATTGTGTTTCTCCCTTTTGTATTGTGACTACCTATTTTCTTATTTAGCTGATCTCGCCCTCTATTATCTGTTTTAGCTCTTCTAACTGCGTTTAATTTTCGATGATTGTCTGCTTTAGCTCTTCTACCGGCGTTTCATTTTTGAATGTCGTTTGATTTAGCTCTTCGACCATTATCTGCTTTAGCTCTTCCATTGGAGCTTCATTTTCCACTATTCTCTCTTCGAGCAGCTCGGAATTTTTCTGTACCATGCTTTTCAAATTTTCTTCTAGGGATTTAGAATTTTCCAGTAATTGGGCTTCTAGGGATTCGTTCAAGGTTTTAGAATTTTCTAGTAGTTTGTATTCTGTGGTTTTAGAATTTTCTAGTAATTTATCTTCTAAAGTCTCCTTAAAGTTTTTAGAATTTTCTAGCAATTTGTCTTCTAGGGTTTTAGAATTTTCTTGCAACGCTTCTTTCAATTTTTTAGAATTTAGTAGCATTTTGTCTTCTAATGACTTAAAGTTCATTCCATTTTTTTAATAACATACTTATGTCCCCATTACCAGAAACTTCAAACAAATAAGTATCGGAATCGTTACCTTCATTTATTGTGGCATCTCGTAGCCGTTGTATTAATTCACTTTTCTTCCCACTAATTTCTAAATCCCTTTCCTCTAGTTCTTTTTTTAAATCAGTCACTTTCAATTGGTCCAACCTCACGTTTTTAGTCATTGTCAGTCTATTTATTTTCCACTTATAAAGTTTCACAAATACACCTACACCTGTCACCACTGACAGTTTTTATTTTCACACTTGGGTTCAGTTCTTGGATTTATTTAAAAACACAGTCCAACTCACTCTAATTTATTTCCAGTACTTTAAACACAATATATCACCAAACTATTTACAATTTATCTGTATAAATATATAATATATATATATAATATAAGATATAGAATATATATATATCTATACATATATATTATTTCTCTAGGAATTGTCTGGTAAGTCAACGAACCATCGGGAATACTTCTTTCATGCGTTATTACGAAACTGTGTCGGCGAATTTCTAACTGCAAATAAAATGATAGCAAATAAACAATATGAAAAAATGATGCTTTTGGCAGTTGACCACATCTTTCTCACAGTCGCAAGCCGAAATTTGCATAAAATTATCCGAGAAAACATACATGTAGAGTGTTTCTAAATTGATGCATGCGAAAGATTTTAAAGGGTTCGTTTCAGCAAAAGTTGAAGATGGATCTTTCATATATTTTTTTATGAAGCTCTTAAAAGTTCGGACAAAAATTGTTTACATTTCATATAAGTATCCACTATGGAAAAATCTATCACAACGCGATGAAAAAACTTAACACTGATAATATTTGGCAAGCGAACTAGTTAATACAATAAAACTATACTCTTTTCACAAACAGAGATTATTGGTTAAAGAAAATCAAGTAGGCTGGTGTTAAATAAAGTCAAAATGATAATGAATCCTGTCATTTACAACATTTGTTATTGAAGCATCTATGCCTTTATGACTAATCTAGAAATCGCTAATAATGTCGTTGTTTACCTTTTGCACGAAATCTACGCGTGAAACCTTAGGTACTCTCAACAAAGGCATTGTTAAAGAAAATTTAAAACGTAGAAAATGAGTTTCATAAGCTTAATTAGTATTTGAATAATTTAAAGAAAGAGAAAATTTTAAAAATAAATTATAATAAGTTGTCTAATTTAATTTGAAAAACTCTCTTATTAGCTTATACCTAATCTTTACGTGATATTTCAAACTCTATCTTCGATATATATTCATTTATTTAAAAAATCATAGCCCAACAAGAGATTATTAATTGGGCTGATTTCAAAATGAGTTTAAATAAATAGATGACTTGATATAAAGGAACATAAATGTATAAACAATATCAAAAATCTAAATGAAATCACAACTGTTAAAAAAAGATGAATAGCATGTGAAAAAACGACTTATAGTTTAAGCAAGAGGAATTTAAATTAATTCGAACGAACTTATAGGCTGAACTCAATCACAAGACACTTATTGTCATTAAGCAATAACGTACCTACTCTTTTCAAATCAATGATGAACTTGTCAAGAGCATTTTGAAGTTTTATTCAATCTTCGACACCATCTATTGTTAATATAGCTTTATATCATCTGTAAAAATTTGAAATTGCATCAATTCCTTCAGAAATGTCGTTAATAAAGATTAGGAGTAAGAGAGGTCGTAGATTAGAGTCACACCCGAGGGGGCACCAAAGGATATTGAACTGAAACCAGTATATTCCCCAAACAATGTTCTTCTCATTAAGTAATTAGCGGATTGGTTAAATCCGCCAAGTGAGGGCTTATGCCAAAAGATCTTAGTTTTTTAACCGACTTACCAAAACGAAAGAAGGTATCAATTAGGCGTATATTTTAAGGGTTCCGTATATACAATACGGATACCCTTATAATATCACTCCGGATTTCTGCCTCTGTCACATCACAGCAATTTTCTCCTAAACTACTGGACGGAAGAGGTTGAAATTTGGCATCAATATATAGTTTGGTCACCCGATCAGGAGTACCTACATACCATAAATGAAGAAATTTTTTATTTTAGGGGTACTTTTGGGGGGAAAAACTAAAAAATCGACCGTTCCCCCGCCCGATCTCCGAAACTACTGAGCCTAAAATTTTGAAAAAAATAGGAAATATAGATCGTTGCGCGAACTTTACAGGAAAAACCATTAATATTAAATGAAAATTTAAAAATAAAATTTGAAATCATGTAATATGTCAAATGAAAGGTCCCATTCTGAAGAAGACAAATATATTTTTTTCAAATTAAAAAAATAATTAAAAAGATATTAACGAAAATATACCAAAATTTACCCATTCCCCCCTTATCTCCAAAACTATAAAACGTAAAGTTTTGAAAAAAAATAGAGGTATAGGCTTTGACCTGAAGTTTACTGGAAAAATAAGGAGAAACCTCTACTTTTAATATTGGGTGGCAAATTACAGAATTAAATGTAAAATATAAAATTAAAATTGTTTCTAACCCATCATGTTACATATCAAATGGAAGGGCTCATTATGACGAAAACAAATATATTTTTTCCAATTTTTAAAATAAATTAATTAAAAGATATTAACAAAAATATAAAAAATGGAAAATAAAAAAAATATATTTGTTTCTAACGGATCAAGTAATATATCAAATCAAAGGGCTCATTATGAAGAACACTAATGATATTTTATATTTTTTTAAAATAAATATTTAAAATAATATTTAAAAAAAATATTATTTAAAAAAATTACCCATCCCCCTTTATTCCCAAACTATAAGGACAAATTTTTTTGTTTACAGAAAAAATACGAAGAAATCTCTAATATTAATATTGGGGACCAAATTATAGAATTAAACGGAAACTAAAAAAATATTTTTTAACGAATCATGCAATACATCAAATGGAAGGGTTTATTATGAGGAATGCACATACATATTTTTCATATTTTTAAAATTAACTGTTTTCAAGATATTAACATAAAGATATAAAAAAATCTCATTTCTCGCTTTATTTCCGAAACCATACTACCTAAAATTTTGAAAATAATTAGGGGTACTGGGGCTCACTTGAAATTTATAAGAAAAATTATTAGAAATCCCCAGAGTAATTTTAGAGACAAATTATACAATTAAATGGAAAATAAAAATTTAATTTTCAAAGCCATCATGTAATATATCAGATAAAAGGCTCATTATGTGAATTACAAATATATCATATTTTTAAATCATTTGTTTAAAAGATATTAACAAAAATATTAAACATCGACTTAATTCCAGTAGATGAGTAAAGCGGTTTCTGGGGCGGAAGTGGGCATAAAGGTAACCAGTCATCGAGTTCTCGCCGGAAGCTGCTGCCGAGCTGTTGGTAGTTGTTGTTTGGATAAGAAGAAGAAGACATTGGGAAGAAGAAGACATTGGGGGTGGTCGTAGGGGTGCGCGAAAGACATTTGGGTGTGTCGCAGAGGTGCGCGCCATCTGTTGTTAATAAATGAAAGCAATTGTATTGTGGGTTGCGTGTGTTGCAGAGGTGCACGCCATCTGTTGTCAATAATTGAAAGTCATTGTATTGTGGGTTGCAGGGTGCACGCCATCTGTTGTTGGTTGTGGTGGTTAGAGAGAAAAAAAGCTTGGCCGGGTATCGAACGCGGCTTGCCTGATTACAAAGTCAGGTACCCATCGAGTTGCGCTAATGCGGTTAATTGAGAAATGTTTATTTGAAAAGGTATAGTACATGCCCGTTGCGCGGGCGCGTGTTTTTGGGCGTTGTTCGGTTAGATATTTGGGGGCTGGATGGGGGATATGGTATTTTGTTGTCTGTAAAAAAATTAAAATCTTGGTATTTTGTTGTCTGTAAAAAATGTAAAATCTTTTGCTAACGCCGGCATGCGCGAGAACGTCCGATGTCTATTGAGTAGTTGTCTGAGTTTCATAAATTTGGTTGTAGTGTTAAGGGAGAAAAATGCGTATATTGTTTGGTAATGTATGTGTATTTAAAAATACACGTGTAATTGTTGAGATAATTATTAATATTTAATTAAAGACTGGTACCAGCGCATCCACCATAATATACGCGACACCTGCACATTTGGTTGCCTATGAACAGGGGTCATTGGCATTGGTATCCCATCAAGGTCAGCCGGCTGGATTCACGATTTTTGCAAGTAATGGCTTGTAAACGGTTGACGTCACGGTTGGAATCGCGTTTCGCGATTTTTACGAGTACAGACTTGTTTTGCAAAGATCAAGGTGCTGGGTATGGGGTCAATAGACTGCGATCATTTTGAAGGTCAACTAGTCGGATTCCGGCCAGCCATTTGATTTTTTGCAATTTCAGGTGGATTGTTGAAATTAGAGGGAACAAATAAACGAGAGCATTAGAAAGATTATGTTTTATTAAAATTATAAAAAATTTCTTACAATTTTTTAAAATCTATTCGAGCTACTATATTAATGAAGGTGAAAATATTGGATATATTAAAACTAGACAACTGTTTAAATATGTTTATTAGCATATAGTATATTATGCATTTTCAGAGCATCCTTAATAATTAAAGCTATATTTTGTTTTATTTTTGTACAATATATAGTGAGGCCGCCATCATCCAACCACATAGTCAAATCCAAAGAAATACCATCAGAACAAAGCTGGCAATCATCCCATACAGTGTCAGGTTCATCCTTTCCATGTGAAGGATCGTTATGGAAACCATATGCAAATTCCAAGTATTTTTTAAGCACCGTATAACTCTCCACCGTTAAATGTAGAATTGTTTCACCAATTTTGAGAGTGGTATCGGTATCGGTAATATTAATTGTTAAAATTTCTGGTACTGCGGCATATTTGCAAGTGCGGCCGTTGTAGGTAATCACAGTTGTTAAAACGTCTGGTACCACGTAACATCCATTTTTGGGATTTAGCTTTCCAGTTAAATCTTTCGGTTGTATAGTTCTCGCTGGCACTGCACTCATATTAAATCTTTCTTGGTCATCAAGTAAACTTTCCAAATTCATGACTGGATTGTTACAGCTTCAACTCAACACTGAATAAAAGAAATAAATTTCTTATTGTTGTGAGTGTGTGACGAGAGCAAACACTACAAATATTAGATTTTTGTGGCTATAGGTGCAGTCTTATTCAATTCACTATGAATAAAAGGTGTGGAATATGTTTGGAAGAGATCAATAATAATTTTGGGCTATTGCCAAATTGTAACCATTGTTTCTGCTTCCCATGCGTAAAAAGATGGCATCAAAATAAAGACTTTGAATTGAATATTCGCAGAGGCTGTCCAGAATGCCGTATTGTGTCTCCTTATGTCTATCAATCTGAGGTTTATTACCAGAAAGCGGAAAAAGATCGTTATATAGCTGAGAAAAACGAAAAATGAAGAAAATACGATGTAGGTATTTCCGAAAAAGCAAACCCAAATGTCCGCTTGGAAACACTTGCTTGTTTAGTCATCGATTATCAAATGGGGTTGAAAAAGATATAGGACCGCCCCAAATGAAACGTGCAGGTATGGGCAGTCGTACTGATTTCATAGAAGCTCAGTTCGCCCGTGGAGGAGGTAGAACTCAGCGCCCAGCAATAGGAGGGTTCCCAGATACGATTAGTTTACTCCTGGTGGAACCAGGAATTTTTTACGTCTTGAGAGATGAATAAAAATCTGTATTTATTTAAAAATTCATGCCAATAAAATCATAAATGTATTTAAAAATTCTTGATAATAAATTCTCAAATCATGAATCTGTATTTAAAAGTAATGTTATCGAAAAATAATATAAATCATGAATCCGTAATTATTTGAAAATTCCTGATAATAAATTCACATTGGTATTTTAGATATCAAAACCACAACGGAAATGATGACCGCAGTGAAAGGAAACTGTGATATCTTGTTTACGCTAATTGAAACCGAGCTAAATAAATTTACAGGAAGCTGTGGTTTGATAAGGTTATCATGTAGTTTGCAGCAACAAACTTTTGCAGGAAGTTCCCATATGATAAGCATTAATTAGTTGTTTTTCTAGAACTAACGGAAATTTCGTTATACACAAATGACGTAGTTCGATGCTGATAAATAAAATAATTGCGAATTTTTATTTCATTGTAACATTAATATTTTAGAAATATTAAAAATTGGACTTTGTACCTATTGAAATACCAGATGAGCTGGAATGGTATTTTAAAGAGCCCAATCCAATTTTAGACTAACTTGCCTATGATGAGCTGCATTTATTGTAGTACCATTAGCTGAATGTTCTAGTAAATAATTACAATATGTATAAGAATAATATTTTTTTAAAATTAACGTCATTTTATGTTTAGAATTGCTAGAAATCAGACGCAATAAAATCGGCAATTAACTACTGTGGTGGAGAGTCATCAAAATGTTTAATCAAATTGGTGCAGACAGTGATAACTATATCAAAAAATGTAAACAAGTTGAGTTGGATCATTCTATTTCCTCTGCTGAAATACCATTGTGGCTTAGGAATATTAGAAAACATATGAGACTTTTTAATTGTGCTATTCGCCATGGAAATTTATGTGTGGAACTTTGAAAAAAATTACAAAACAACGTTGGTTATTTAAAACGCTTTCGGACTTTGCTGAAGCAGTCAAAAATTGGAATGGGTTTAAATAATAAACGTTCTAGTAGAGTTAATGGGATGACATTGCTTCATTTTTCAAAACCGTGTTAGAACTGGGATAATAATTAACAAATCACATAAAGATATCTTGATGTTTCTGGATGATGCTTCAATTATGTTCAAGTCCAGAATTAGTAACATTTTGAAAAACCATTTACGCTTAAAGTGAATACTTGTTTTTGTGGAGAATTTATAAAGTCGGATATGGATGAAACTACGAATCACAAATATTTTAATACTAAAAATGAAATTATTGATCGGAAACAGACTTGGATGAATGGTTTGACAATCACGTAAAGGATCCAATTATGAATTCCCTCGAAGAATTTTCAACAGAAGGTAGTGACTGGGTCTTAAAACGTATTATTTCTTTGGAAATAAACATAAATGCCTTTGAATTTGGTAATGGTATATCATAATATATTATGTAGCTTTGAAATAAAATTTTAAATACAAGACATTGTTTTACTTCATAACAGACCATAGATAAGTACTTGAAATTTACTTCCGATTAGAACGAATGTTACAGCGAACTTTGTTATCTCTGTAGCTTCCAGTACATATAGTCAAGACTTCTTAAACGGTACATATGATATTCCTTATCCAGCATGTATTGTTATTTGAGGAAAACATACGGCTTATGAAAAAGGGTGGGAGGCACTCCGTAGAGTGCCCTCCTCCCTTGTTCTGTGACATCATAAGCCGTGCTCTCATTGGTCGATTTAAACTTCAACTAGCATTTTGTTTTTAAATTTGTCACAGCATACAATGCATATATCCATATTCAATTAGCTATCATTATGATTCAAATGATGCTACATTGCCAAGAGAATCAATTCAATCGTGTGTTTTCTCTAGGTCTAGGGTTTTTTCATCGCTGTTTAAAGAAACAATTCGCGTGTTTTTCCGGAATCTAGGTAAATATGGCAAACTGGCAATCATGGCCCCTCTAACCGAGCCTCCCTCCCTTTTTCTGTGACGTCACATGATCCTTTAGTCACCTTAACGAAGACAAAAAGTTCGTTTGTAACATTTGATTAACGTAGTCAGTACAATTCCAAGATGCTACCAATTGAATCTATACTAAATTGTTTTGAGAGCGATCAAGAAGTAAAACAATGGGTTACACCAATGAAAAAGTTAACGTATACCGAAGTGTGTCTCAAATATGGGCTAGACGTTGAAAATGATAAACGAAATGCATAGAAATATCATGAATGAAAACGTTGCCATGGAGATTTCCAGCGATGCTCAACAAATTACCAACCCAGAAAAAGTATTTGTATAATAGTGTTATTTGTTTCCCAATTATATTGTAAATATTATATGTTTAAATAAAACAAAATATGTTCAAATTAGCATTTTTATTTTTAGCATACATATATTTTTAAATAACCTACAATTTTCCGTCTACATATGCAACAATGATCTATTTTCAGAGAACAATCAAAGCAACTAGCAAAGTGTCTGCATGGCATAA
The DNA here is from genome assembly GCA_034190945.1 of Octodonta nipae. Classification (NCBI taxonomy): domain Eukaryota; kingdom Metazoa; phylum Arthropoda; class Insecta; order Coleoptera; family Chrysomelidae; genus Octodonta; species Octodonta nipae. The sequence continues at coordinate 54,318,731 of CM067221.1, read as the reverse complement.
AAACAATTGTTATTTCATTAGTTAAGCAAATTTTACAAGTATTATGATTAGAGTCAGTGTGGGGATTTGGTGGGCAGTCTCTAAGCAATAAACATTTAGCTGATCCCTTTTTATGAAGCTCTGTAATATCATCATAAGGCAAGAGATTCTTGAGCTCTAAGCCACAACAATGACAAGTGATCCTGTCACCGTAGCCCGTGTAAAAGAAGCCGGCGTTGACAAGCTCGGTGGGTGTCTGCTTCAAGGCAATAGGCCAGTCTTTGAACGTCTCAAGTCTGCTCTCAAATGTCACTTTGCTTTTTGTCTGATAGGTCTGGTGATGTGGTAAGTGTCATCAAAATCAAAAAAGCGACAATATGGATTCCAGTCCAGATGATCGGCAACAGGTCATCACCATCTTCCCAGTTGAAACCACGTGTATCACAAAATGGGCATTCAACAGCGTCATTTAAGCTGCCATCGGATTCTACTGCATCTTGTCGGTAGATAAATCCTGCTCTTGCTGACCTTTTCAGCAGGGAAGTCGGAAGGCCAGTTTTCAAAGGTACGTAATCGATTTTCGTATATTTGGAAGTATTCTCGACACTGCATGGTGTAGAACTGATGAAATAAACAACAATGTTTTTAATTTATAAGTATTTATTCAATTTTTCTAATGTCAATATCTCTTAAAATAATGTTTTTATAATAATAAATATGTTCTTTTAATGCAATACATAATGGAGACCCGTCATCTAAACAAAATGGTTTTAACAATTTTTCAATCGGTAAACGATTTAGTAAATTTGACCATAAACATATTTCATCTAATATTTTATAATAAAAAGTACAGAAATTTAAGAGCTCCAAATAAATTATTTTACTTGATATAATAGGGTTAATAGCTAAGAGTTCAACCACATCACTATAATCCAAATAGAGCGCGCAAATGTTTTTCATCACCAACACTTGTTTGACGTCTTCATACTGGATCTGGGATAGATGAAGACAATCTCCGCAGGTCACTGGGGCAGCAAACTCTGAAGGTGTGGCATTTTCAAAAAAGTTTGTTTTCAGGAGCTTGAGCTCAATGATGACATCCTCCCACTCGTACATAGTCATTACAATTTTCGTTGGTGTTCCAGCGGCTACAGGTGTTTTTTGCAAGATAACCACTGGAGAATAGGACCTTGCAGGACTGAGTGCACATTGAACATCATACTCTGAATTCAGTAATGGAAATCTCGAATGCAGCAAGTAATAGTCTTTCTTTTTGGCAGCTTCATCATACATTTGTAACACTCTATCCAAGTCCGCACTGTAATTCATAGTGGAAACTACTATAACCACTTTCCATGGTTTCAAAACTGCTGATACTACTCATTTTCACAAATCACTCGAGAGGTAAACTGGGACTGGGAATATATGTAGGGAATTTTTACAATTATAGTTGTACCCCTTCCACTACCTGATTGCGGTTGATTTCAATTATGTGTTCCTACGCCAAGATGGAAAAGTAGATCTCTTGTTGCTAAGAGCTCCTCTGTTCCCCATCACCATCATCATATATGTAAGGCTTTTAAATGTTGCACCACTTGTTTTTCACAATAAAATTTGATATCTTTCTGTAATCGTTTAAGTTTGGTGATATGTTGACTTAAACTTTACGAATACTTTACAGTGATGTTTTCACCCAGAGTCTTCATTTTGCAATGCAAGCACATTTCTATATTTATGATAATTTATTATAAATTTATGATTGACCTTGGTGTTATAGTTGTTTTCAGTACCAATCCAACTGTCGTGGCTCGAATCAAACCCAAGCCACCGAACTTTAACTTGTTGCCTTTTCGTTGCAAAATTTTCTCAACGCGATACACATCAGGATAGGCAGCCTTTGCAATTCTTCTTGTAAAAGCTCCCTTGAATCGGTGTACCAGACATATCTTCCAAACTATACGTAACTGGATTAGTTATTTTAACCTGCGTAATTTTAAACAATTCCGTACTCCAGCTGGGAAGGTAACCTTTATCAAAAACGTGCTTGGTTTTACTTATTCGCACAAATCTCCGACTTTCAGTTTTCTTGGACCAGCAATTTTCAGGTTATTGTATACTTTCCTATAATGT